>SELW01000097.1:0-38316 GCA_004931855.1 Pichia inconspicua
GGGGGACCGTGGGGCGGTGGGTGGGTACTCTCTGTTACTCGTTAGTGGAACCAAGCTCGGCTCGTCACACAAGTGAAATTTGTCACCATTGCGTCGATTGTTTGTAGATGGTGCGGTGCGCGGGTGCTGTGCCCAAAGAGGGAATTCGCAGTCACACGTGTCGCGACAAGTGTTTTGTTGTATTGTGTTGTGGATTGGTGGATGGGGAGGGTAGTGAGGGAGGGCGGCTCAGCTGATGGAAGGGGACCCCTTTTTTGGCGGCTCAGACTTCTGTCGGTGCCAATCGGTTAATTGCAGTTTCGGGCTCGGGCTCGGGCCGAATTTACATGGCCTTCCCTCACTTTCCCCGGCTTTCTTTCCAGTTTTATTATCGCGGGAGTGAAGTAATTGGCGTTTAATCTGTGGGGAGGTTCTCGCTAAGCTAAGCTAAGCTATAGATTTACTGTATACAGGAGGAATATTGTAATTTTATTCAGAGACGACAACTTCCACTTCTGTGTCACTGTCCTCGGCAGGATTAGAGACTTCAACATCTCCGACTTCTGCCACCTCTTCAACTTCTTCCGCTTCCGCCTCTTCATCTTCATCTTCAACGTTAATTGCTATTGTAACATTAAGTTTTTTACCATTCCATATATCACCATTACAAATTTCAATTGCTTTAATTTGTTCATCATGAGTTGAAAATTTAACAAATCCTATACCTTTATTTTGAATTTTAACTCTATTTAATTTAAGCATTTGATAAATTTCTGGTTGTAAATTTTTCTTTGGAATTTTAATACGTATTGGTTTATTTAAACCTTTTGAAATTAAATATTCTTCTAATTCATAATGTGTTATATTACGATCTAAATTACCAATAAAAATCGTTAATTTTGATGGTTTACCATTCTCTAATTTCTTACGTCTTTCAAATTTTGTTTGTTGTTGTAAATTCGGTGGTAATTCAAGTTTTTGTGGATAAAATGGTGTAATTGAATTTGGATCATTAAATTTAATTGGTGGTAAATTAACAACTGGTCCAGTTGGTATTTCATTATAATAGTAATTACTATTATTATTATTACTAGTACCATTTTGATTTGATTCTGAATTATTACTACCATTACTATTTGAACTCATTGGAACAGGAATAAAAGCTGGATAAAAATTACCACCTGGTGGTAATGGGAATCCATTGCGTAAATTTGGTTGAATATGAAATGGATATGGTTGTGAATGTGATGGTATACGATGCTGATGTAATTGATGCTGCTGAGGTTGTTGTTGTTGTGATTGATGCTGCTGTTGCTGCTGCTGATGTTGTTGCTGTCCATGTTGTTGAATAAACTTACTCTTATTCTGCGGTAGAGCATATTTTGCATAGATTTCTCTACCGGATATGAATTTACCAACAATTGATGAAATTGCTTCACGTGCATCATCTGCACTAACATAAGTTATAAATCCATAACCTTTTGATTGTAAAACATATCTATTAAGATGTTGATTGTAATAGTTTTTCCTTGGAATTTCAACTGAAACAACATCAAATTCAGGTGTTAAATTCCTCACTTGTTCTTCTGTTACTTCATAAGGCAGATTACCAACAAATATTCTATCAGGGATAATCTCTTGTGTAGTTGTTCCTGTTGCAGATTCGTCATTAGTGCTCGATTCAGTTATATCCTGTGAAATATCAGTCTCTTCAACAGAATTTGGTACCACACCAGCAGCGGGGGATTCGTCCACGGTCATTGCAATAGGTGGGAAAGGAAAAGGGAAGAAGGGAAGTTTGTGTAAGTGCAGAATAGGAACTGAACAAGCACAAGTACCTCTTCCCAGGTCTTCTCAGGTGTGAGTACCCCAGACCGGTTGGTTCGTTTGATAGTTCCACCAATGAGCGCGGGGCGGGCGGCTCAGCTGAAATGGGTCGCCTGCAATGGCGGGGACGATCGACCCCTGCCTTCTCTTCCCTCCCCCGCTGGCCAATCAGCGGGTGGCCGTTCGCCATTAGGCGCGACTCGGCTTGTAGCGTGTAGCACGATGCTGTAGAGGGTAGACATGACAAGAGAGAGAGTGAGAGAGAGAGTGTATGAGGTTGGTCTGGTGTGTGTGTTGCGTCTGAGAGCAAGCGATAATGTCATTTGTCACCGACCTTATCAACGCGATTGCGCCTACTGTTGCGTATGCTGAAGAAGTATGTATTTGGATTTTGATGAGATATGTTGATTTGGGATAAATACTAACATTGAATTACAGCCAGCTGAAGAAATTGTTGAATCTGTTGAAGTAGGGGAAGAAGCAGAAGAAGAAGAAGAAGCAGAGGAAGAAGATGAAGAAGATGATGATGATGAAGACGAGGAAGAAGAAGGTGAAGATCAATTTGATGCACTTAAAAAAGAATGTGCACAACTTCCATCTTTAAAACCATACATTCATCATTATGAAGAATGTGTTGAAAGAGTTACAAAGGAACAAGAAGAAGAAGGTTATGAAGATAAAGATTATAAGGAAGATTGTGTTGAAGAATTTTTCCATCTTCAACATGCACTTAATGATTGTGCAGCACCAAAATTATTCTCAAAATTAAAGTAAATAGTTGAGGAATGATTTAACCTTATAACTGATCATATATTCAATTTATAAATAAAAATAAGACATTTTAAATTAAAATTCAAATTTAAATTTTAAAAGATTAATAATTTATTTAATTTAACTCTTATATAATCTATTTCTTTGCAGCAGCTTGAGCTAAAGCTTTTTGAGCTTTTGCAATTTTTGCTTGAGATTTTGCACCCATAATACCACCACCCCAGTGTCTCTTTGATTCATCGTATTTTTCAATGAAATTTGCATTGATTGTTGAGATTAATTTTGCTAAAGTTGATTCATCTTCTTGTTTGACATCAACTAAAGCAGCAACAGCTGCATTCTTTTGATGAACTAAAGTACCTAATCTAGCTTTACCCTTAATAATTGCATATGGAATACCCATCTTTTGACATAAAGCTGGAAGGAAAATAACTAATTCAATTGGGTCAACATCATTTGCAATAAGGACTAATTTAGCCTTTTTATTTTCAATTAAACCAACAACATGATTAAGACCATATTTAACAACATATGGCTTTTCAGAAACATCTTCCTTCTTTTTACCTTCAGCAATTGCAGCTGCTTCCTTTGTAAGTCTTTCCTTCTTTTCAGCAACAGTTTCAGGTCTGTATTTATTTAAAAGTTTGAAAGTTTCAGCAGCAGTATTTTTATCAAGTGTATTTTGAAATTGTGAAATTGCAGGTGGAACTTTTAATCTCATGTTAAGAATCTTCTTTTGTCTTTGAAGTCTAACATATTCAGGCCACTTAACAAATCTAGATAAATTTCTCTTTGGTTGAATTGATTGACCAAGACCAAAATTCTTTGGAGTTGATTCAAATAATGGGTTCTTTGCAGAAACTGCCTTCTTACCCTTAGTAGCTAATGGAGCTGGTGCAACTTTCTTACCTGGAGCCATAGTTGGTTGTTAAGTGGTTATCCTGTAATCCTCTCACTTGTAGTTATCGATAAACTTGATATTTTTCATTTTACCTAAAGCTGAGTATCGATGCTACCGCGACGCAAAGAATTTACACAAAAAGAAGTGAAGGAGAAAAAGAGGGTTTGGAACGCCCTGCAAGTCACGTGCGCAACCCTCTAGTTTTCAAACCAAGACTCTCGAGCCAACTGAAAAATTCCTCCCTGGGCTCGTCACGTGCCTCTCTTATAGTGTCTACAACACGTTTCAAACAGAGTGTCAGTTTGCGTGCCCTTTGTTCAACAAGCGTGATGTCCAATGCTGGTTGCTCAATGATAGTTGTGTCCATTTTGGCAATCCTTTCCAGTAAATCCAATCTCCTTTTTTGAAGAAACTCGACTCTTTCGACCAACTCTCTATCTGACTCAACAGGGAGTGCACTTATAGCTCTCTTGACCTCAGCAACCTGTTTTGACACGTTTTCCACGTGACTGTGCAGCTCTTGTAATTTTGCCAAATTTAAAGGCTCAGCGACAAGCGGTATCTGTTTCTCAGCTGAACAATAGAATGAGAGTTTACCATACCGTTTAACAATGAAAACACCATCTTCAACACCAGTATCAAGTATTGTAACAAGTAGATTTTTACTAACACGATTATGTAAATTGAGCATAAGATCACTGACAGCGTAAGGACGATACTCTTTAGAAAGGTATTCCCTTACAAGAGTTGTTGCTATTCAATAGTTAGTTAGTAAATTGGTACAAGGGTTAATCTATACTAATACATACCATCACCTAATTCCAATTTCTCTACTTTCTTACGACCCGACGACATTGCAGCTGTTAATTTAAGCTGATTCAATCTAATCAAACCTCCTCTGGCATTTCCATGATGAGCACCACTAGGGAAGTCCACCCGAGGAAATGGCGCGTCCGCTGGCCGCGACCCGTGTGCTCGTTGTACTGCTCCCACGCGTAGCCCGTGCGCGCGTACTCCCGCACCACGTTCTCCACAACGCGCCCCCTCAGATCCGCGTACGCTGCCCGGCACGCTGCCCGCACCGACGCGTCGCTCGCCCCAGAGCTGTACCGCTCCAGAGCCCGCAGCGCCAAGAAAGTCATGTTCATCCACACGTGACCGCGCCAGTAGTCGTCGCCACCTTGGTGGAAACACGCGTCACGTGCACTCAGCGACCGCACACCAGCCACGCTCGCCAACTTCTCCTCGTCGACGATCGACGCGACGGCGGCCATAAGCTTCTCACTGTCACTGTTGGCTATGTGTCCAAGCATGAAGGGCATCAACGACACATACCCTTCATGGCACGCAAACTCATCGCTCTCTCCGTCTTCATCTTCTGTAACATCACAAAAGAGACCTTCTTCGCTGTTCCAATGAACTACTTCTAAGTTCCGTACAACTCTCTTGTACTGTTCCCCGTACACTCTTGCATCTTCGACTTCGCCAAGTCTTGCTGCCACTTCTTGCATCGCTCTGGCACCGACACCAACCCAAGAGAGCAGATCAACGTCCAACTCACTAGTGTCTGCCGGACAACGTGGGTAATCGTCTAATCCACTTGGTAAACAGTGGTCACGTGTCCGCCCTTTCCATCTATACACTTCATCCACATAAGGGTACCTCTCTGCTCTGTGGTCAATATCTGCTGCATCTCCTCGTTGTGTCCTTCTGAACCATTCGTAGTGTCTTTGTAAGAGCGGGTACATCTCTGATAATAATTTTTTATCCACTTCAACTCCTGATGAGATAATATCTCCTAAAACCATTAGCATTGTTGGTGGATTTGCAATACGTGGATTCTGTACGGTAAATTCTGGTGGTACTTTACTACGTGATTCGGAACCAAGGATCTGTTCACGTGCAATCCATCCATCTTCATCAACAAGTTTGAACCATCCATGTAAAACATCCAATGCTAATTCTGTATCGTATTTTAATATTGGTAGTAAATGGAACCCTTCATCCCAATAGAATCCACGTGGGAAAAATGGTCGACTTGGTACAAAACTGAACAATTCATGTGGTCCTTCTAATTCTCCATGTAATTCTGCATGTGTAAATTTAACATCATCAACTAATGCATTACGATCAACAAGTTGGTCACCATATTGATACAATAATCCACCAAGTAATTGTGATAAAATCTCTTTGGCAAATTTAATATGTTCAACATCATTAAATGGTGCATTCAATTGAAAATTCTCTGCAAATTTCGTATCAATAATATCATAAACTCTCTTTAATCGTTCACTAACATCTTCTCCAGCACTAATAACATCCTTCTCTCCAACTTTATTATAAACAATATCAAATTGGAAATCTCCAACAAATGTCTTTTGAACAAAATGTAAATTACCTGTGAAACCACCAGGATTACGTACTTGAAATAATTCACTTGCACTGAATGATGATGGTTTGATCTCCCTAGTTTCAACATCTTCCACATTCATCTGTACAAGTGTCCAAAATATTTCACTACCTTGCCATACATGCTCACCAGGTACTTTAAGTGATACATGATGTGTCTTTGATGGATCAAATCCTTTATCATATTGTAATGATTTCGATTCAAATTCAGCATACTCATTATCTTTACTATCAACAATTTCAATATTAAATCCTCCAAGCTTATCAACAAACCCTTTCAATCTCAATTCACCATCAACGAGATTATCACTACCTTCAACATACTCACCTTCAAATTCTAAACTTCCATCACTTTCCAATCCAGTATAGAAAACAACAGAGTTAACAGCATCTTCATTCATTGCCTTACCATTAACTCTCAATGCCCAATTTTCACCATTTTCATTCTTAACAAACTCAACATTCAATTTCAATTCACAATCACTATCAATTATCTCTTCACGACCTCCAAACCTTGGATCATACTTAACCCAACCAAATTTCTCAATATTATCACCTTGATCACACGCATGTTTAGCCTTTTGCATACCATCAAATCCTTTAGTTGGGAACCACATCAATCCAGCAATTAAACTCTCTGGAATTCTTGGTCTAACTCCAACATAAACATTGGACCTAAATGGCCCCCATTTAAGTGAATCCAAATTCCTCTTCTCATTCAATTTTTCTAATCCACCTTCTTCCAAAACTGCCTCTTGAAAGGCAAATACAATAAGTGCATAAAATAACACACCAATCCACATAGTGTTCAAAATAATGAACTTAACGTGTAACCTTTAATACGTTGGAAATTCATTATGTTTTTCAACCCAACCCGTTATTGATTACGTAATAATTTATACATCTCTTATATCAAAACCCACCACGACGTCTCTTACGCCGTCTTTGTGACAATTGTGAAACTCTTTGACTTTCACTTTGACTATCACTAGTCTCTATCTTCACTCCAACATTTTTCCGTTGTGAAACACTGATTGTAGGTATAGACCATACAGTTGTAACTTCATTTTCATCTTCATGCTCTTCTTCAGAATCGTAAATTCCAACAACTGTAAAATCATCTTCAAAATGTGCAAGTACATTTCTTACATTATCACCTAACTCACCCATATCTGCTGCAATCCTAATTTCAACTCCAGCAATATCAAAGACCCCTTCCCTTTTCCAAACTTCAATACTACTAAGGAAAATGTAAAATACAACCATTTCATCATTAACATACCGACGCAATTCTNACTTCAATACTACTAAGGAAAATGTAAAATACAACCATTTCATCATTAACATACCTACGCAATTCTCGTATATGTTCCGACAAAGTTTCATCATTTGCTTCAACTCGTTCAGCTATTCGTGTATCAACCATCCAACTTTTTCGATTAATATAGATTTCAAATTGCTCATCTCCATTGTTCCTAATCATATACTCAACTATCTTACACACATTTTCAACTCGACGTGGAATATGTAGTTCACTAGTCAATTGAAACAACGTTATCTGTGTACACCCAGACTCCAAAAACTTCTCAACCCTCTCATATATCTGTCTAGTAATCTCTGATGAATTCGGTAATTCATGTCCTGAAAATTTATAATACTTTTTTAATTCTAAGATTTCATCCACTTCATAATCCAGCAAGTGTATTTCCTTCTTGTCACCTAACACATCACGTACCTTCTTCATACCACCACAGACACCATCAACCACATCAACAAGACACGATCGCACTGCACCCTCTACTTTCAAAATCATTTCAAATCTACTTCCCATCGGCAAAAGTGAAAACGATACCCATGGTTCGTTAGTTGTTGGTAAAAACATCGTAGGCGTTTCTATCATCCGCATACCATCCACCGTAAACCGAAACACAAAACTTACAGGAACCTGCTTTGATGTAACAATACATAATTCCTCATTTTCAAAATTCACCACTCTAACATACATCGACGTGTCTGTATCATTCAAATAATGTTTCCATGCAAATCTTCTATGTAATCCACCATCATTAACATCCACAACAATCACTTCCTTACTAGTAAGTGAATAGTATAACGTTTTCGTACTATTCGGTACAAAATCAAGTAATTTAGACCAAATACCAGCTGAAACCCGACATCTAAGTTTCTCTGTATCAAAATTATACTCATGTAATTGTGTCCTCGTAAACAATAAAAGTCGATTTTCTTCTAGCCATACAAGCTTTTTGAAATGTGATAAATCTACCGGATCATAAATTGATTCAAACATCAGGTCAACCTTGTAAAATTCACCAATATTATTATCAGCAATACTCTCAAATACTGCAAATTTACCCACTTCATCAATGACAGCCATTTTGATTATCCCAGAAAAATAAGATACAGTGGAATATGCAATATCCACCCATTCCTCATTAACATTAAACTTGAACAATTTCGTTACTAAACCACGCTCAACTTTTAACAAATGTACTTCCATTCTCGTACGCACAAGAATAACAACACATTCACGAACAACAATCATTTCAATCTGTTTTACCATACTCCTCATATCAAGTGCTTTAATTTTAACAAACTTTATACTATTGTTATCAAGGTTTAACCTGCCAAGAATCAATATTCGATCATCTTCACCTGTCGCAAAAGCAGTCAACGTATTATCTCCAACTTTGCACATTTCAACGACACAACTCACACATGGATCAAATACATCATCAGGCATAAACAATTCAGCACTTTTACCCCTTGGTATCCCCTCATTAGTAACATCAATAACTTCACGTTTAACATTTTCATGAATCGTTACAACTGTTGATTCACGAACTTTCAATGATCGCACATCATCTGCCACAACTGCTTCCTCAATATCTAATTTCCCATCTTTCGTTCCAATTGATAATACACTCGTAGTACCATATGTTTCCACCAGTCCTAGATCAGGTGCAACTGGTATCATCGCTTGCTGCCAACAAAGGAAACCACAACACCAATTTTTTTCTCACAGTTCGACTTAAATTTCTTCCTTCGCAACGGTTTTCCAATTTGCACCCATTTCAACACTTCTTATCCTTCAAAGTTTCAACTCTGATTGTTTACGTGGTTGGATTGGCAAAGATAGATGTATCTTTACATCGGTTGCAACAACATAGTTGTTTGATTGCTTTGGCACAATTTTGCTAGGTATTGACTGATAAATTACACAATTGATCTATTAAGAGGATTCGGGATTAAAATTTAAATAAGTTAAACAAAATTCAGAGTTGTTTTGAATACAACCAACCGGAACCTAAAATGTACTCCACACAGTGGTAGAAAGTCTGGAACTGCACGTTTAGCTAGTGGTTGGGGGGTCAAGTCAAAGATACGAGATATAGCTACATTGAACATCAGAATCCTAAATTGGAGGGAATCGACTTCTCTGTATATTCACACTCTGTCAAAACTTTGCTTTTATTCTTTGCTAAATTATTGTTGCAAGATATGCCATTTTTCTTTAGGAAATATCCTGATCATATCTTTCAATTTCACGACATCATCAACAGTGAAGTTTATAGGAGTTTCGAGCGAAACATAATTGCTGAAAGTGACTTTAGAAACAAATTTCATCGTATAAGATCTAGCTCATTCTCAATGAGCTCAGAATCCGAGGGAAAAAGTTGCAGTATCTTCCCTACAGGTCCAGAAAATCAACTGAAGTCACTAGAAAAGACAATCGTTGAATACTTTGGTAAGCTTGAGCAGAGACTAAGCGAGGTTGAAACTGTGATGCGAAGGTCTCCTCAATACCTGTCTGATAGTGAAGAGTATAACAACAGTTTGAAGGAGCATGCTTTAAGGATTGCGAAGCAAGTAGCTATATCCCACAAATTTCAGATTGAGAAAGACTCACGCAAACATCAGATGGCGATTAGGAAGTATAATTCAGCTATCAATAGTAGATTGGAGGCAACTACAGAGCAATTGCAAAAATTAGGTGCTTCAGCAAAAACAAACACTGCTATTCTTGTGGATAGTATAAATCATGCAACAAGAAAGAAGCGTAAACGTACTTCTAGTTTATGCCAGGATAGCTCCTTTCAGCTGCAGCAGAATGATACACCACAAGACACTTTTAGTGAAGAGGATTTCAAAAAAAGCTCATATACTTCAAATGACAAATCTTCTGATGTGCGTGAAGTGAATTTGAAAAGGAGCTTTCAGGAAACGAAGAGTCTTCAAGAAACAGTCTCGAATGTGCCGTCAAAAGTTGGGGATTCAAGCCAGGTAAATACATTTGGCTACTTGATTTGGATCAGTAGTAATAAACGTAAGAAAATCGTGTAGCTAATTGTAATTTTGAATTTTTAAGAGAATTTGTGATGAACACATCAGTCAAACAAGAAATTCACTTTTCTAATGATGTCTTCTATTTGGTTTGTTGGCCACGAGGAGTTGAAACATCAACCAATGTGTAATCTCGAAAAAATGAAGGCAATGATGAATTTATAGCTACAAGCTATTTCGGTTTTGTCAATGTCATAAAGCTTCTGAGTGAGGTATTTAGGCTGGAATTTGTTCAGAAATATAGAAACTCTGAATCCGTAGAAATGGTTTTGAGTGATATTGAAGGTAATCTTGATGAGGATCATGCTTTCATTTCAGCAATGCCACAGGCTTAGACTTGAGAACGTTTTTGACCAACAACAAACCTTAGACAAAGCTAAGCAGATAATGAGCACATTGGAGCACATTGTAAGAGACAAGCCAGAACAAACTCAAAATAACTAAGATTATATGTTTATCCGTTATATCATTCCCATTCTCTGTGGACCATGCACTCAACCTGAGTTGGGTACAGAAAGTTAAAATGAAAGGAGAGCTATGCATGAAGCAAGGATTCAAAGAAACAAAAATTATGAAAAGTACGAACTCCTGACGCGTTAAATTTGTTCGCTTGGCGATTCGTTCGCGTAGTCAATCATGCACTTACGTAATTTGATACCCCTAAAGTCGAATAGTCAGTTCCTTGATTCGTTAATACGTTTATAGAATACCTACTTACATACTTACTTATTTACTTGCATCTTCGCCAGATTCGAATCTCAAGTCCCAGCCGATCTTTGGGCCAAGTTCGGGTAAAACTTCAGCAACACTCTGTACGTCCTTGTCACCTCTACCTGAAACAGTAATGACAATGTGTTCGTCCTTACTCATCTTCTTTGCTGCCTGTACAGCACCGTAAATGGCATGAGATGACTCTAAAGCTGGAATGATACCTTCATATTGTGACAAGAGTCTGAAACCTTCCAAAGCTTCTTCATCTGTAACAGCAATGAAATCAACACGTCCACTATCTTTCCATGCTGCTAATTCAGGTCCCACACCAGGATAGTCCAAACCAGCTGAAACAGAATGTGTATCATGCACTTGCCCATCTTCAGATTGAATGACATAGGTCTTCACACCGTGGAAAACACCAGGTACACCAACTGTCAATGTTGCTGAGTGGTATTTTGTGTCAACACCAGAACCACCAGCTTCACAACCAAGTAACTTCACCTCAGTATCCTTCTCAAATGCCTTAAATGTACCAGTAGAGTTGGAACCACCACCAACACAAGCAATAACTAAATTAGGTAGTTTGCCACTATTCTTTGCAGCAAACTGTGTTTTGATTTCATTACCAATAACAGATTGGAATGTTCTGACTAATGTTGGATATGGATGTGGACCAATAGCGGAACCAACAACGTAATATGTAGTGCTCAAATTACTCACCCAAGATCTGAACGCCTCAGATGTTGCATCACGTAAAGTTTTAGTTCCATTCTGTACAGCAATCACATTGGCACCTAAAATACGCATTCTGAAAACATTCAATGCTTGTCTTCTCACATCTTCTGCACCCATATACACAGTACATGAAAGACCAAATTTGGCACATGCAGTAGCAGTAGCAACACCATGTTGACCAGCACCAGTCTCTGCAATGATATTCTTCTTACCCAGCCTTTTTGCAAGTAAAACTTGTGCTAAGGCATTGTTGATCTTATGTGAACCAGTATGATTCAGATCTTCTCTTTTCAACCAAATTTTAGCACCACCTGCATATTCTGTAAGTCTATCTGCAGTATGTAATGTTGAAGGTCTACCAATATAATCATATAATGAGTTGAACTCTTCCCAGAATGTAGGATCAGCAATAGCATCTTCAAAAGCTTGTTCAAGTTCTCTCAAGCATGCATGAAGTGATTCTGGAACGTATTGACCACCATAAGAACCAAAATTTGGACTATGCTTATGATTTTCAGCAAATTCTAAGTTATCCTCTTTGACGTCAGCAGAAATAGCAGCACCTGAATTGGTATTTTCACCTTCACCATTAAGAATAGATTGTACAAATTCTTTGATAGCTTTAGGTTTATCATCTGCTTGTTCAGCAATATTGATGATCTTGGAACCAATAACTACACCATCTGAGTGTTTACCAACATTCAGATAATGTTCTCTTGTAGAGACACCAAAACCAACAGCTAAAGGAGTATTACCAGAAAACTTTCTCACTCTGTCCACTAAGTCACCAACAGAATCAGAAATGGAAACACCAGCACCAGTAGTACCCATTCTGGAGACAACGTAAATAAAAGAATCTGCAATTCGACTCAACACTTCAAGTCTTTCATCAGTGGTTACTGGTGCAACTAATGGAATGTATGATAAACCTTGAGATTTACAAATATTTCTGAACTTAACAGCTTCCTCTGGTGGTAGATCAACAACGATAAAACCATTTGCTCCTGCTGCCTTTGCAGCCTTCACTAATTCTTCTTCACCATATTTAAGTATAGGATTGTAGTAACCCATTAACACAACTGGTACAGTCAAACCTTGTGATCTAGCATCTTTGAGTAATTCTAAACATTTATTAACAGTACATCCATTTTCAATTGCTTTCGTATTTGCAGCTTGAATGGTTGGTCCATCAGCGATAGGATCGGAGAATGGAATACCAAGTTCAATAACATCTGCACCACCTTCTTGAAGTGCAAATAAAATAGGAATTGAATCTTCTGGAGATGGGAAATAAGCAGTCATGAAAGTGACCAGAGCGTTTCTGCCCTCCTTCTGAGCCTTGATAAATGCGTTTCTAAGTTCTGCAGACATTTTAGATAGATTTGTTGTTGCAGAATGAAGACGATCTTGTAACGAACAAATGGAGAAAGCTTATAAATATTACTTTTATATACAGATCTCGTTCCTTTTGTTCGCTGAGTCAGAGTACGTGAAAAAAAGGGATTCAGTGCGTAACAGCTTAAGACGTTGTTGAGTCATTAACGTGGAGAAACAACGTCACCTGTGTAGTACTATGTTGGTGATACACCAATCCCTATTTGGTGACCAGGATCAAGTCTCGATGTCTAGCAAAGTTGTTGTAGAAAGAGTAAACAAGTTATCGGTAATACATATCTCAACCAATTAAGGTCATACACTGCGACCCTGCTTAATACGTGCGTATCTTACAAGAGGGAGTAACTGTGAATATAACTGCTTGATGGAATCAATTTCATTATAAAGATGGTTCAATGTGTCAGCTGCCTGTGTACCTTGTCCTTCTGACACAGCACCAATGAGAGGTTCCATTAAGTTTCTGACAGTCTTCAACCTGTTCTCCAACTCTGCCAATTGTTTCAGTGCAGCATCTGTATCTGCTGTTCCATTTTCAAGATCCGATATAGAGAACATCCGCCCTGTGACACTGGTTGAAGGGGTGTGAATGGAGTGATGAAGAAGAGTTGATCTTTATTGCCTTCAAAATGCAAGACGATCGACCCGAAAATATGAGAAGACTGTGCCTCCAAACTGAAAAGTTTCAAAGATTTCAGATCAAGTTGAAACGGATACGCTTGGGATAACCATTCATTGCAAGATGCACATCACATTTTTCGGTTCAGATGCCTTCTCTATCATCACTTTGAGACATCTGCAGAAACTTACAGCATCTCTGCCTCTTTCATTACTTTGCGTCACACGTCCACCAAAATTAACAGGTCGAGGACGAAAACAGTTAACTCCGACACCTTTACATAAATATGCTTTAGGCGAAACACATGACGGTATACCTGGTTCTCCAACCCCTCTACCAGTTATGACCGTTAATCAAAATCAGGATTTCAGACTTCTACCATTGACTGATATTGCAGTTGCTGTATCATTTGGACTTCTTGTACCTGGATGGTACTTACAATCTCATTGTCGTAACGGTGGATTGAATGTGCATCCTTCGTTGCTCCCTCAACTTGCAGGTCCAGCACCTTTACATAGAGCTTTACTTCAAGGATTGAAAACTACAGGTGTTTCTATACAAACACTTCATCCAACAAAGTTTGATGCGGGTCAAATATTATTGCAAGAAGAAGTTCCGATTACTGACGATTTACTTACACTTGATGCATTGTCTAACAATCTTGCTGAAAAGGGAGGTGAATTATTAGCAAAGACTATTTTGAACAAATTGTATTTGCCTGAAAATTACCCAACTATAAATACAAACTACTCACCCTCTTATGCAGGGAAAATCAAGCCTGAAGAAAGGAAAATAAATTGGTCAACCGATACACTGCAGACATTGATTACACGACAATCCGTATTTGGGACATTATACACTTTCAAAGAGGCAATTAACAAGAAAACAAAAGAGAAAAGTATGAAGAGAGTTTTATTTACGGATGTTGAAAAATTCAACCTTCCTGTTCCTCAAACCTCATCACCACCAGGTTCATTCATCTTAAATGATGAAAGATTAATCGTGAAAACAGCCGATAATCAATACCTTGAAGTGAAAGCATTAAAAGTAGATGGTGTTGGCAAGAAGACACCAAAATCGTTTGTTACCTCTTTGAACAGACATTTCGGAAATATAGACTATAATTTCGTGCCTAATTAGTAACTTGTTAATCTCTATATTCCACACACTTACTTGTTTATAGCGCAACAATACAATTCTTGTTGTATTCCCCTACAGCAACTGCAATAAAACCATACAACTCTTTCTTAACCACTCGATCATTTATTTCAATCAATTTACTTGATCCATTTTTGCATTTAATTCTAAGTCCGGCCTTTTCTAACGTAATGTTAATCACATCACTTAGTCCAATTTCACCCTCGACTGTATTAAGTCCCAGATTGATTATCGCAATTCTCGCATAGGTGACTAGACATATTCTCTCTCCTTGTATCTTAATATGTCCAATGTAATCATCATCAGCCCAAAACTTTTTCATCCAGTACTGTCCTTGTGCCTTCCTCTTATCATAAGCAATGACAGATCCATCTTTAGGAATATAACGTGGTAATCTAACTTTTTCAACTGCCCTATTGTCAAATGCAGTAGTAGTATTTCGAATACTTTCACTGATATTGTTCGCCATGTCTAAAACACCTGTTGCAGTTTTAGTAGGTAATCCTATCAAACCTTTACCCAGACCCTTGAAGAATCCACTAGCACCTTCCCTCGTTGCACCTTCCATTGGAGCAAGAGCTAAACCTGTGATACCACTGCTGATCCCAGTAAATAGAGAGGTGGCACCTCTAGAGAAGCCATCCACAGCATTGTTGTTAACAAAATTACGTTGTTGTCTCTGTAATCTTCTTCTTTCTTGAAAGTTTTTATCCATCGACGCTACAGTCAATGATTTAGCAACTGAATCGGTAAATCGAGAAACACTATCACTCACACCAAAAACTGATTTCTTGAGGAAACTCAAACTACCCTTCGCCAATCCAATACCTAGCTCCTGTGGTCTGTCTGTCATAATGTAACCTTGATATGGTTCGTAAAAGATATCCATAACACCGGAACTAATGTTGGTAAAGAGACCAACAGGATTACCTAAAACATCTGCAGAACCTAACACTTTGTATAATTGATACAAGAAGGCTTGTTTATAATGTTCGGTAATATTTTGAAGCAAATAAGGAACTGGGGTTCTAATATTTTCCAACATCAACGCAGACAATCTAACAGGAGCATCATTAATGTTTCCTATAGCCATAGTTAATATATCTGTGGCCAATGATAATGCATTCTGAGAGCTCATTGTATCTTCTGCCCCAACCTTCTCGGTTCTTACAAAAGAGATATTGAATTGTAGTGGTTGCAAATGCAATGCTTCAAAATATAAGTCATTCATGCTTCTAATAGTAGGTGGTTCCGGTATTTCCATATTTTTATCCCACAATTGATCTTCCAACGCATCTGAAGACCATGCTGCACCTGGAATCTTGCTAAAGTCAAGAAGTGCCCATAGGAAGTCTTCATCAACTTGAATACTTAACTCTTGCAGTAACATGGTGGCAAATTTAATATACGTAACACCATGTGCATCATCTTTCAGTCTAGCAAGAGAACTAGAGAACACAGGATGTCTATTCAAGTCATATTTATTATTCTGCAAAACTGTTGGAAATAATACAACAGGGAAAATGCATGAGTACAATTGATTGTCAATTTGAACCCACTTGAGTTTGATACTTGCCGTTTGATAGATTTCACTTTCGTTATACCTTAGTTCGATACCTCTGATCATGTTGTAACACAATTCCTCGTTCTTACCATCTTTAGTATTAATCAAAGAGACTCCTAATCCTTCAAAATTAAGAACAAAATTGAAGAAGTAGTTCTCATCTTTGATATTTGTCTCAAAGTCATCTTTGACAGCCGTGTTAGTGCTGACATTGGTATTCGAGTTGTTCATCGATGTATCTGATCTTGAATTTCGTAATTGATACATGCTAGTTTTTGGATCATAGCTACTGATCATTAAAGCCTGAACTGGACCATCTGCAACAACATTCAAATCGAATATCTGTGTATTTTCGCCTCGTTTTACCCGCATTGGCATTAATGATCCAATTTCAGCTAATTGGACATATCTTTCCCTGTTACCGCATCTCAAAACTAACTCCTTTACTTCCGCTGCAGGATAATCCCATGCATAGGGCATGACACTCTTTGGCGGAATCCTGTAAAATATTGGCTTGAACACAGCATCTTCAATAATCTTATTACCTTCCTTATCAATGTTAGGATCTGACTGATAAATAAAAAATTCCTCATCACTGAAATTTCTAATAGAATATGGCCATAAATTCTTTGCGTCAATGATGTTAACAAATATACTAGCATTTTCCGAACTAATAACCACTCTTAAAAGCATATGTGCATTTGATGTCAGCTTCTTAACACGTAAATATACCTCTCCAATGTTGTTGACCACAAATGCAGCAGACATATTCTCTTCACCTTCTCTAAAACCAATCTTCAGCTGCTTATCGCCAAAGGAGGGCATTTCATAGACAGGCGAAACATCACCATCTGATATGCGGATAGTTTTGGAGCTTCCGACCAAACCAATAAATACAGGTAAATCCAAATCATTCCGAATGATATATCTTGGCTGTAAACTAATAACCTTCGTCAGGTTGTACTTTCCAGTACCTTCAGTGATATGTACCCCGATATCGTTTTCAAAATTTCTCACTTTCAAAGCGGCAGAAACCTCAAATGATTGTCCAATCTTATCAATACTGAAAGTTTCACTTGGATGGGAATCTCCAATTTTAACCCTGATGGTGTTAGCTGCAAGGTTTCCACGAATAAATGCAAATGCATCGTTTTCCATACTAAAGGAAAACATTTCTGGATGCACATCAGCACTTTCCTTCTTGCTTTTCATTGTAATTGTATTGAAATGATCAATTACTTGAAGATCTAATCCAGTTCTGTTGACAAACAAGTAAGGGGAATACACGGAAACTTTGGTACCATACTTAGGATCATGTGAATAAAATAAACGTAAGTTCAACCTTTGACCATCGCTTGACTTCAGATTTATCTCTTCATCAACTGTCGTCATAGTTGTAGGTGTGTTGATAATTGAAGCTCCTGAAATGCCGTACTTCGAATCAAGAATTTCCATTTTCAAAATAACACTGAAATTCATATCAACAACATGAATTGGACATTTCTCACCCTGATGAAGAACATCCGTCCATTTCCTTGGACCTTTTTGAAATAATTTCCAATTAATATCGTAAGGAAGTAAGTTTTCAAGAACCAAAGGAGGCGAAATCATAATGTTCATGTTAGGGTATAATCGATTCAACGCATCTTTATGATCATATTCGGCATGTATTTTATAGTAATAGTAATCAGCTGGTCCATTTGTATCATTTAATTTTGGACATTCTAAAATGATATCATCGTCTCGAATTCTCTGCCAGTTCAAATCAACTATTTGATCAGCACCCTGTAATTTGGCAATAGACCAATCAAACAATTCGGTTTGAGTTTCCGGTCTAACGGCAAATGTTCCAGTGTAAACGTAATCGATCGGAATCGCTTGCTTAGCGCCACTTGGAATGATGATTTCTCTGTCAACGACAAACTCGCCATTATAATTACCAGCACCAACATGAATTGCGGTTGGTGTATTGTTTTGTATTGATACAGTAGATCTAAGTGTGACATTCTTCACCTTATCTTCACCTAATTTAATCTCACACGCCAATCTATTGTGATAACTATCGAACAATTTAGGCTCAAGCATAAACACCTCGTCACCTTCACTTTTCAATGATATTTGTCTCACTGGCTGGTAAATTGCATCTATGAATTCAACCCCAATAAAGTTAAGGTTGGTGTTTATCTCCAATTTTTCTCTAACCTGTCTCCAATCTTCAAATGACCATGGAATAGACTCTTGAAACTTTACAGTTGTTAGCTGTTTCCGTTCATCGGATCCATCATCAATCCAAATATTCAGGTCATATCCAGTTTCATTAATAATCATAAAAGGAGAATCTTGTCCACGTTCTTTCAATTCGCTTCGTTCAGTTAACAAATTCGCAAAATGGGAAACTGTTGCAATTGATCGAGATGTTATGCTAAATTCTGCAATTTCTCTAGATACAACATTGATAGCCATCTTTCCATCTGCGCTCTTTTCTATTAAAACAGAAAATAACCATGGTTCAAGAAGAGGTTCCCATTGTGATAATGAATAATTGAAAATGTTGATCAAGGTCTTTATTTGAGTATCAGCTTCCAATTCAGTCGACCAATTTTTGGCGTTGATCTCAAAGGCTTCAACGTCAAAATCAAGTATAGGAAGTTCATGAACATCACCAATCACAACTACTCTTAAACCTTCAAATTTAATTTTTAACCGTTCTGCTTTCAAAATGATAAGGGGTTCTTTCAACTGTTGAACTAACCTATTCGAACCTTTAGAAACAGATGATATAATTGAAGGCGCATATTCTGAAATTTTATGACTGATATTATCAGCTAATGATACAACATCCTTGATCGGTTCAATACGATCAGATGCATCAGTACTTGCAGCATTGTACATTTCTGATGCCTTGTTAAAAATCTCAATTGCCAGATAAACATCACGTAACGACAATCTAAGTAACAAAGGTTGAATATTGGAGCTTATACCAGTCAAAAAGTTTGTCTTATTAGATCCACGATCATCCATCACAAAATCAAACGAGAAATCATCAAGAATTCGAAGTTTAGACTCTGTGGCCATATTTTTCAAAAACATACCAATACCAAATGCATTGATTTTCTTGACTTCACTGATGCATAACAGTAATTGTGTAATTCTTAAAACAATAGCATCTGATTCCTTAGATTCGGGATTGGCAAGTAAAAGAACAGCAGGATCGATAATATTGATAATATAGTTAATAGGAATAGACTGTTGATTCTGATCATTTTCATCATCGTAATATTTATCTAAGTGGTTATCAAGGGTCTCATCAATATTTCTTGGAGTCAAATGCTGGTGGGTAATAGATTTAGGTTCACGTGTAACAAAATCGGCAAATGCTTTCAATGCAAATAGATAATCCATTGCCAATATCACACTAGGTCTATCGATTGTCAAGTCTACTGTAGTCTTTTTATTTACTTCTGTAATTTTGGCAACAAATTGATGCTCATTATCTTCAACACCGGGTATAATGTCAGTAAACACGTTACTCTTTGATTCTCTTACGTCTTTCACAACAAATGACTTGATTTGGACATCAGAGTTATAATCTCCATTTTCCTCCATTTTCAAACTAACAGCGAGATCGTTTAAAATAAATTGTGATAACTGATGGGAAGTTATATCAATTGTATTGACAGTATCACTATAGATAATCAAACACAAAATCGGGATATTGAAATTCAGCTCAATTGTCATATTGTCACCATCTTGAGTTAAGAGTTTATCTGAGTCTTCTTTTGTTAACAGAACATTTTTTTCTGGTGACTTACCTTTCATTATTAACATATTTGCATTAGTTGCATCATTTTGAATATCTTCGATATCTTCATTTTCAACTCCACTGTCTTGTAATATACGAGGAATTGTTTGTGAAATTTGAAGCATAGTATAAGCTTGTAATTCCGTGAGTTTAATTTCATTACCTTGTAAATTACCATCAATGACTATTTTGGAGCGATCAAGTTTACTTGCATCACCTTCATAATAATCGATATCAAAATTAATATCAAGTTTGTCAATTATTTCAAGATCTTGACGTTTCCTTTCATCTCCAACAACGAAACTGGAAAGGATCTTGGTATTCGACAAACCAGCTTTGATAATATTGAAGAAATTACCTTCCTTTTCCATAAAGTTATTGGATGTATGAATCTCACCAAGATTGACTGTGATAAAATCATAGACATCATTTGCAGGGTCCACCGGTTGTGGAAATATAAAAATAGGGGCTCTAACCAAAACGTCGAATTTGATTTTATCAGGACTTTCAACGTTATTTGCTTGATCAAGGGCAGCATCTCTTGCGGCATCATAGATATATTTCATTCTTTGAAACTGATTAATAAACCCGTATATTCTTGAAAAAGAATCTTCAAAAACATTGAAAACCATAGATCTACTTTCGAATTTGACGAGTGAAGTATACGGTAGAGTATTTGTTTCAAGATCGTAAGTTTCATAGTGAATATCAGCAAGATCATCACCTTGGATAGAAATCAATTGTCTACCATCATGAATATCATTATCAACTAATTTCAAGCCTCCAATTTTGGATGTTAGTCTCATACTATCTGGTAACATGAATAAGCTTACATAAGCTTTTGCTAATGTTAAAGTTGCAAGCTTGATTCCATCATCATTGAGAATCAAGCTAATTGATTTCATATTGACATCAAGGTTAATATGTGCTGGTGCATTTATATTTTGTTCATCATTATGTCTCAATTTATCAGATGGAATTTCTGGTGCCATAGGATCTGTGAATGTGTTCAATGAGTAATTGAGAAGTGTCAATATTGATTTCCTTGTGAGAACTACCTGAAAATCAGAGATGTCCAGTTTTATATCTTGATCAAAGCATTCGATAGATTCTCCCTTGAAGTTTGCATATCTTAGAGTTCTTGTATATGAAACAACAAATAAATTATCATCAGAATGATTTGCTTTACGATTAGAGCCAACTAATTTTTTAAACTCGTTCAATTGGGATGTTTCTATATGATCATTGACTGAAATATCTGAAAGTTTCAGATCAACTTGTATTTGTTTAAGAGTGGTAAACATTGAAAGATCCAACTTTTCACCAATAAGATCCACCAAAGTTTCTGATTCAAAAGTAGAAGTATTTGAACACCTTTTCAAGGAAAGAGTAATGAGATCTATTGTGAAGTTGAATTGAATTTCATGTTGTTTCAATATTGGAGAGTCTGGAGTGTTTATCAGTTTAACTAAATCGATGTCATTAGTGGAAATTTCTGTTGTATCAGGATTAGTTAAATAAGTTTGAGCATCGCTGAATATATCGATACTACTATCATCATTTCCTTGGAATAGTTTATAGTTATCATCGATCTTTGTATCTACATGATCTTCAAAATCAGGAATTGAAACTGACAATAAATCCATAAAGATTTTATATTGATAATCACTTAACATTGCTCTAAATCTAGGTATATCACCACCAATTTTCATTTTAGGCAATTCATAAAATGATGGTATAATTGATAATTCAATTAAGAAATTCATATCAAGATGATCTAAGATCAGAGCAGTTTTTTCACCATCGGTATGAAGCTGTTCAATTGTTGATTTTATATCAGGCCCAATGAAAATTTGAGCATCATGAAGTGATAATGTATATTTGTCAAACATATAAGAGTTCAATTTTTTCCAATCTTCTTCAGTATAAGAATCCTTTTGTTCATCTTTTATTTCTTGATATTTTGATTTTGGAATCAAATCACTGATTATTGATATATGACCTGCATCAAGAATACCAACAGGAGAATCCCATTTGGTGGGATCAATAGGTAAGATAATCAATGGAGCTTGTAAATCCATTTGACAATTCATTGTTTTATGTTCTTCAAAGGCATATTGTAAACCAATCTTTGTTTGCTTTGTGAAATCTTGGATTGTAGATTCAGCAGCATTCATTAAATTACCAATTGTATCTGTATGTCCCTGTGGTGGTTTAAAAAATTGATAAATGGATTCAAGAAATTTGGTATTATGAAAGATAGTCATACTACTCAATTTAACTATAAGTTCAGAATCAGCAGATTCATTCAATGGATTTTTTTCAAATGATACTTGAAAGAATGGATCATCACTAAATATAACGTCAGATTCTGAATCTGTTGTAACTTGTTTAACACTAACGATATGTTTGTAGAGAATATCAGTGGCACCATCTTCAACTGAGAATTTACTAAGTTTGAAACCAGCAAAGAAAGAGTCTTTCCTTTGTAAAAATTCCATATGACAACCTTGAGAGATGAATTCAGCCAAACTATTTGAATCTTTCTCATTACGTATTACAAAAGATCCAGTGTTTAATTTACAATCGATTGCCAATTGTATTCTTTCCCTAGGTATATCCAAAGAATCGGAGAGTATTTTTGAATCATCGAATTCAATAGCTTCATAAAATTCATTCAATTGTTCCTCAGTTATTTGAAGAGGAGTATTAGAATCTTGTAATTCATTCTTTTTGAGATTACTCTCATCATCATTTGAATTACCACTCCACCAAGATGAAAACCAACCCTTTTGTTGAGGTTCTTGTTTTCTCGGTAATGATTTAAATTCTTTGGTATATTGAATTTTAGCAAGAGATCTATAAAATTTCAAATCATCATAGTCACAATCAATTTCTAGTTGATCTAATTGCCTTTTCTCTTCTGGTGTAAGAGAATTTGGATCAACCAAATGTTTTTTCCATAATGGGATGTATGCCTTCCTTTGATCTCTCCTCTTTTTCATATAATCCCAAGTTTTTTTATAATTCTTTTCATGAATTTCATCAAAGATTGTTTTGAAAGTATAGTGTAACCATTGATAAGGATCTTCTTCAATTGAACAATTTGGGGCATTTTTTTTAAATTTCATAACTTTCCTAATATATGACATTTGAGTTGTTGTATCTAAGAGATTACAATATTGTAAACGATTTAAATTCATTCTAAATTGATCAAAGAATAAATTTAAATTATAATGAGGGTTCTCATCTGTTGCACCCAATTTATTTAAAGTTAAATGACCAGTACCAGAGACAGGTTGTAATAAATATTCAATTGAAGAAGTATTAGATGAAGCCGAATTTATGAAATTTTTCAAATTTTCAATCATTTGATCTTTATTTTCGGAAACAATTGAAGATTGACCATTTAATGAAGTATCCATATAAATTGTTAATGATTTTAATAACATCAATTTACGAGACATTGTTGTAACTTGTTCAATAAAGTTTTGAATCCAATTCTCATCAGTTGAAACGGCGGATAATTCTTCCAAAGTAATACCAAAGGAATAAGGTGATTTTGTATAACAATCAAAATCTTCATATCTTATATGAATATTTTTAATAGTTATTTGAAGGTTATCAATAATTTTCGATATTAAAGAATCTGTGAAGGATTGATTTTTTAGTGCTTCATTTGGATCGGATGTAGTAAGATCAGTAGATTGTTGTGATAAAGCTTCCAGATTATCCAATTTTTGTCTTTTGATTCGTAATTCTTTTTGAATTTCTTCTGATTTATCATAAGAATTTGGTAATTTAGCAGTTATCAATAAATAACAATCTTGAATCAAGACTTTAACAGGTTTGCCCTTTAAATTAGACCAAGGGATTTGCATTGTCAAATTTCCAAGATTACCACATTTTAATTCCAATGGAAGTTCCAGTTTATCCAATGATTCCGGTTTCAGTTTTAAATTCGAAAGAGTAACATCTCCGGACCAGATACCTATATTCAATTGATTCGGATCAAAGTTTTCAACATAAGCGCCCAAACTTCTATTCAATATATTAGCCACAATGGATTCTAACATTTGTATATAACGGGGTTGATGGGTGTTTGTTCGATAAGGGCGAATTCTCCCTTACTTTCACATTCATCCATCCCCAATACTACAATATTTACTATCTGAAAGCTCCACCTGTAGTACTTTTGATCTGAGCCTCCAAGTCCAGGGTAAAAAATATCACCCCAGTCCCTCCTCCCCGTCGATCGACCTTAAGAGAGATAAGAGACGATCGACCAGGAAAGTATAAAGAATATTGTCGCCACAAAAATTTACAGCGCGAATTGATTATCGTATAATTAGGCCGACACAAAAATTTAGGGCCCAAATTTAGTCTAGTCGATAATTGTCGTCGTAATATTAGTCGTAATAATTCGTCCTCCTCCTCGTCGTCCTCGTCGTCGATCTCGCCAGATCAGACAAACTGTTGACCCGCAAGCTAGACACGCACACACACACTTACACTCACGTTTCGTCTACTACACCAACCGGTAAACGTTGGTCGGTGTGAGATGGCCAGCGCCGACCACGCCGGCAGTCAGCGGATGCCCCTTTGGGGCCACCATGAGACTGACTGTGTAATGCCCAGCCGCTCTGTTTACAAAGCTTGTGTGTGTTTGTGTTTGTGCTTAGTCTCAGTGTTTGTTTGTTTGTTTGTTTTCGTGGCGGGCGGAAGTGTTCGGGCCCAGTTGATCCCACGATCCCTGGTTTTTCCCCCCTCCACTCTGCTTCGCGACCGCGTTTATTTATAGCAGCCATTGTTTCACCTCTCAAATTTGCATCACTTTTCACTTCCACTAATTGCACTTTCGTTTCCTGTTTTCTCTTTTCCACCCTCTTCCACTTCCCTCTTCCCTCTTCCTACCTTCCTTCCTACCTTCCATCTCTTTCTCTTCATCTCTTTTCATAATCTTTACTTTCGTTGCTTGATTACCCTATTTCCCCTCTTTCTCCCTCTCTTTTAATAAGCAAAGTCAAATCTTACTTATTTAACTTCTTCTTTACTACAACAAACTCGGTTAACATTCATTGATAAAATTGTTAAACCCTTCATTCACTTGTTACTTGACTTATTCACTTCCATTATAAGAAAAGTTTCTCCTCAAAAAAAAATTAGAATAACAAAACAATACAAAACAAAACAAACCAATTACATATAACAATATAATGAAGTTCTCTACTGTGTTTTCCACCTTAGCTCTTGTTGCTGGTGCTTTCGCTGCTGATGACTCTAAGGATACTACTTCCTTACAAACCACTTTAGCTTCAACTACTTCCATTGCTATTGCTTCAGGTTGTTCATTTGAAGATCCTTTCACTGCAACTGCTCAATCAGATTTAGATAAAATCGCTGGTTGTGAAGCAATTAAAGGTGATATCATCCTTACTGGTGATTTAGGTTCCGCTTCTATCGCTAATGTTAAAGCTATTTATGGTGATTTACAAATCTTTAATGCAACTAACTTACAATTCTTTGCTGCTGATGCAGTTACAACTATCACTGGTTCACTTAAATTACATGGTTTAACTGTTCTTTCAACTCTTTCATTTGGTCAATTATCTTCTGTTGGTGCAATCAACTGGGTTACTTTACCAAATTTAGTTGATACTGGTTTAAACGCTGTTACTGATTGTAACTCTATTTACATTTCTGATACTATGTTATCTGATTTAAAGGGTATCAATCCAACTAATGTTGAAGTTTTCAATATTAACAATAACTTAAACTTAGCTTCAATCTCTTCAAACATTAAAACCGTTTCTAATGCTTTAACTGTTGCATTCAATGGTGATGAAACTATTGTTGAATTCGATGATTTAATCTGGGCTAACAATATCACTTTCTATTCTGTTGCTTCAATTTCAATGGCTTCAATTCAAGGTGTTAATAAATCTGCAGGTTTCTTCGAATCTTCTGTTACTGAATTAGAATTCCCATTAGTTACTGAAATTGGTGGTGATTTAACTATTGAAAACAATGATTTATTAACTCATATTGATTTCTCTAATGTCACCTCAGTTGGTGGTGGTTTAGTTATTGCAAACAATACAGAATTATTATCAATTGAAAACATTGATAGCATTAAAACCGTTCAAGGTGCTGTTATCCTTAAAGGTGATTTTGATAACTGTACTATGAGTTCATTGAAAACCGTTAGAGGTGCTTTCGATTTAGAAACAACAGGTCATGCTGATTGTGGTCCTTTCAACAAATTATCAAAGAATGGTGGTATTCAAGGTTCTTTCAAATGTAAGGCAGCACCAGTTTCCTCTTCTTCAAAATCTGCAACTGCAACTAAAACTACAAAGAAAGATGATAGCAAAACTACTGGTACTTCTGATGACGACAGCAACTCAACTTCTGCTTCCGTTTCTTCAATCTCTTCAACTTCTAAAGCTGATGCTGCTTCTAGAACCGCTTCTATCTTTGGTACAGTTGCTGCATTCCTTTTAGCTTTATTATAAGTTTAAAATTTGATTAGTCCCTTGGACGTAACAACCAGAAGAACACAGGTTGTATTCTTTTTCATTTTACGTTTTCAATTCTAATTTTTTCAACATACACTCAACCTTTCATTTCCTTACATATTTTTAATACATATATCGATAACTATAACTATAACTGAGAATATAAAAATTTTACCTTCCTTTGCAAAAACAAAGTTTGAAAACTTTTTCAAATTTAAATCTTGTAAACAAATTATAAACCTTTACCATAATTACCAGAATCAAAGAATTTCATAATAATATCAACAACTTCTTCTAATCCTTCAACCCATGCAACTAATTGTTCATTAACTTTATTTAAATCATTACCCAATTTTTCAAAAAAATCTTTACGATATGGACATGCTTTCATTGCAAGTTTAAAAATTGGTCTGATCAACATATTATGATACTTTGTTAATGTTTCACCATATGATTTTTCAAAACATTTAGATAATTCCCCATCTGGATTATCAATACATTTCCTCATTGCAACTGCTGTAAATTGTAATCCACGAACTAACCAAAGTAATCCTTGAGTTGCTGTTTTTTTACCACCTTCACGTACTTCTGTAAGGATCAATTTTTGTAATGTTGAACAATTGACTGGATCACCAAGAAATTTAGTTGATACTTTGGCAATATTACCATTCATATCATTTTGAACAACACTAAATGATGCTGATCCTAAAAGATCAAATAATTTCACAAGTGATTCAGATGCTTCAAGAAATTCTAATGTCGCAATCTCATTATCAGGACGTGGAATATCCTTAAATGTAGTCTTCATATCATCGAAAAACGTCATTTCTTCTCTAGTTATATACTTTATTTAATATAAAATGAAACAGTAATCAATCAACTAACGTGTCTTCAACGTCAGCTGGCTTAAACATGCATGTTTGCGCGTGAAATTTAAGCCTACAGGCCCCTGTCACGTGTTGTTCATACAATTTTAAACGTATAAATTTCTAAGCTACTTCTATTTATGGACCATAGATCTTTGCATACTCCTTCAATTTGATCTTGTCAGAGAAACTCTTGTTAGGTTTTGCCTTTAATAACTCATAAGCTTGTCTTCCGGAATCAACATTCGATGGTCCTCTAGCTTGACTTTGGAATTGACTTTGCGAATGAATTGGCGCTTGACTTGGTGCTTGACTTTGCGCTTTATAAGCTTCCTCTCTCCTCTTTGCAGCAGCTTCTCTAACCTTAAGTTGTTCAGCTCTTGCTCTTTCAGCTTCAGCTCTCACCTTTGCCTCCTCAGCTTCCCTCTTCTTATTTTCCATAAATTCTTGTTTCTTTCTTTCAACAAATTCTGCAATTCTAGCTTCCTTTTCAGCCTCAAATGCTGCCTTAGCCTTTTTAGTTCTTGCCTCATTAGCTTCTTTAGCAATTACTTCTAATTGTGCAGCATATGTTTTGTAAACATTAACAAATTTAGATAATCTTTCCTTTGTCTTCAAAGCAATTTCATGTGCAGCTTTAGCTTGTTCAAGATTCTTAGCCTTAGTTGCTTCATAAGATTCCTTTTGTTTAGCAATTTCTTCATCAATTTCTTTCTTAAGTAATGGAATTTCAACTTGTCTTTGAGCTCTTTCAATATAATCTTGTCTCTTAACAACAGCTGTAACTTGTTCCTCAAGTTTCTTAGCTTGTTCATCAAGTTTAGAAATTTGTAATGCACGAATATCATCCTCACTCATATCTTTAACATCTTCGAAATTAATATGAATGATATCGGAAGCATTGATAGTTTCAACAAGTTTCTTCTTATTATCAATTTCAATAGTCTTTCTAATTTTTTCTAATCTCATCTTTTCACGTAACTCAGTATCATTTGCAATTCTTTCCTCTTCAGCTTGTTTTGCCTTCAGTGCCATTTCAATTCTCTTTTGTTCATTTTCTTCAGCTTCTCTCTTCTTTGCTTCAATTAATTCAATTTCACGTTTCTTAATCAAATTAGCAGTATTCAAAATAGTTTCCTTCTCATTCTCGAAATCTTCATTGGCAATCTTCAATAATTTAGCTTGAAGCTCCTTCTCTTCATCTTTACCTTGTTGTAAGTTAACCAATTTCATTGCAGATGATAAAGCATTTTCAATATCATATAATCTAGAGTTGACCTTAGAACCTTCAGTAACATAAATCTTATCGGTAAAGCTTACAACACCAGATTCATCATCAATTTCAACATTTGCCTTAATCAAAGAAGCATATTGACCACTAACTAATAAATCTTCAAATGTGAATTCATCAATGTTAAACTCTTCAGAGGAGAAACTGATAAGTTTATAAAAGAAATCAAGCTTAATGGAATCATACAAAACTGCAACTTTAGAAACAACTTTAGAAATGATAGTTTCCTTCAAGGCATTGATGAATGGTGCAAAAATATCATTGTTGCTAATATATGATATGGTAGAATTAGCTTTAGTATGGAAAGTAATTGGATTGAATGACTTTTCAATTAAATTGTATAAAGAAACAATTTCATTATCGGCATATTTGAGAACAGTCTTTAAAGTTGAGGAGTTCAATAATGATTCTCTGGTTGGAATTTCATTCAAATTCAGAAGAGCTGAAAACTTGTTGTTCTTTTTCTTGTAAAATTCATCATCAATCAAACCATTTTCAACAGCGAAAGATTGATTGAATGATTCTAAGACTGGAATAGATAATGCAGTGATTAAATATAATGTTGCATTTTGCTTTAATTCGGCATCGGTAATAACAGGAGATTGAATTAACAATTGGAACAACTTTTGTCTAGCAGCAGTTGCATAGACATAATCATTAGAAACTTGAAAGATTTTAGCTAAATTGTTATAATAGTTGACTAAAGAGATTGGTTTTGGTGCTCTTTTGTAAAGCTTCATCAAACCATGAACGTCTTCAATACTTTTAAAAGATTCTTTCCACAGTTCTAATTTAACAGCAGTATTCAACTGTTGGAATCTAGTATCAAGTAATTTTTGTAAAGTTTCAGGATTGGATAAGTTAACAGAATCTTCATGTTCTTGTTTAGCCATGGATTGTAAATGCAACTTAAGGATTTCACATAATCTCTTGAATTCTGATTTTCTATCATACTTGACACAGAATTGGAAACATTGTAAGATTGCTTGACAATATGCTGTTTCAAGTTTACTAGAACCTCTGAGTAATTCCAAAACTGTTCTATGAGCTTCCCATGCAAATTTCAACCATGGCAAAAAGAACTCTTTGTTAGATCTTTCAGTACTATCATCAGTAGTAACAGAAGATAATAGAATATTTTCAGGGGAAATATTAAAGGTAACATCTTCTTCCTCTTCATCTTGATTATCAACATCATCTAAGGTGTCAATAACTTTTTGAGCAGCAGCAGCAGAAGCGTAATTTTCCTCAATAGCAACTTCAGCTGCATCATTTGCTTTTGTTTGAGCATCTGCTAACTTAGCATTTGCAGAGATTAAAAAGAATTTGGCAAGTTGTTCTAATTCAGCATAAGCTGCATCAGAAGAAGTTGATTGAATCATCTTCTTATATTGATATAAAGCATCTTTAATATCTTTAGTCAATCTTTCATTGATTGCAAGTTTGATAAACAATTTAAAAATCTCAATCAACTGTGGATTAGTTGGTTCAATATGTTTAGTTCTCTTTGCAGTGATGAAAGTGTATAAACTTTGAAGTGCAATATCAGATTGATTGATGGCAATCAAATCTTCAGCACGTCTTAAAACGTTTTCTGGACGACCAGCTTGATAAGACATATTGGTTTTGCTGGTTGGAACAACTGATTTGAGGAGTTTCAATAATGAAAGAGTCTTCACGATCAACAAATTTCATATCGTCGTCAATGGTCTAAAAATTTTTCAAACTTCTCGCGGCAAGGTCTGTCTGGCGAGTCCCTGTGTACAGAGTCGGGATTAATGCTGGTACTATTCCAATATGCATATCAGGAATAAGAGTTTAGTTGTATTTACAAGTTTTATTGTTTAATTTATAAATTGTTAAAAAATTATAAAAAACGTAAGAATTGTCCTCAAAGATGTGAGCATCTCTCACGTACTAGTTAATCCATTTTAACAACAGCTCTGATACAATCACCTTCGTGCATGTCATGGAAAGCTTGATTGATATTTTCTAATGGATGTCTGTGAGTGATAAATTCATCAACCTTTAACTTACCATTAACATAGTTATCGACTAAACCAGGCAGTTCACTTCTACCCTTGACACCACCGAATGCACAACCTTTCCAAACTCTACCAGTAACCAATTGGAATGGTCTTGTAGAAATTTCCTGACCAGCTGCAGCAACACCAATAATAATGGATTGACCCCAACCTTTATGACATGCTTCTAGAGCGTTTCTCATGACATGAACATTACCTGTACAGTCAAAGGTATGATCTAAACCACCATCAGTAATTTCAATCAACTTTGAAACAAGTGTTTCTCCTTCTTTCAAATCCTTCATAGAGTTGATGAAATCAGTTGCACCGAATTTTTCAGCCCATTCCTTCTTTTTGTCATTGATATCAATTGCAATAATCTTGGAAGCCTTTCTTTCCACAGCACCTTGAATAACTGATAGACCAATACATCCAATACCGAAAACAGCAACGGTATCACCTTCTTGAATATTTGCAGTATTAACAGCTGCACCATAACCGGTAGTAATACCACAACCAAGTAAACAAGTTCTATCCATTGGAGCCTTTTCATCAACTGCAACAACAGAGATATCAGCAACAACAGTGTATTGAGCAAATGAAGAGCATCCCATGTAATGGAAAAGATCTTGACCTTTACATTTGAATCTGGAAGTACCATCTGGCATCACACCTTTACCTTGGGTTGCTCTGATCTTACCACATAAATTGGTCTTACCAGACTTACAGAATTTACATTCACGACATTCTGGAGTGTATAACAAAACAACATGGTCACCAACTTTAACATTGGTAACACCTTCACCAACAGATTCAACAATACCTGCACCTTCGTGACCGAAAATGACTGGGAAAACACCTTCAGAATCTTGACCTGATAAGGTATAAGCATCAGTATGACAAACACCAGTGTGATCAACCTTAACTCTAACTTCGTGAGCTCTTGGTGGCAACACTTCAATAGTCTCAATGACTAGGTCTGTCTTTGGAGCCCAAGCAACTGCAGCCTTACATGTGATAGTCTATTTGATTTGAAATTTCCGGAAAATGTTAGTACTAGTTGACAATTGTGAGCAAAAAGACAAACAAAAAACATACCTTACCTTCTGTGGACATTGTGGATGTGATTATGTATGTGTGTATTCGATAGAGAAACTGGTTCAGAACAGGCCAAGAGCATCTATCTGTTCCTCCCCAATCCGGGGTTCAATCAAGCTTAAATACGCAAAAAGAGGATGGCGAGGCATATCCCGCCCGCATTGACGAGACCAATCGGGTAACTGGATCCGGCCGGGAAGCAATTTGTGCAAATTTGTAAGCAGAGCTCGCTTTTTTTCCGAGAAGGGCCCTTTCTCGCGAGCCGTTGGGAACAGCAATTGCGATTGGCCTGGCTCAGGGGTCTGGGGAGAGGGGTTTGCTACACAAAGTATGTATGGGGATGGGGATGGGGATGGGGACCTGTACAGGTGTGTGGTAAACCCACAGTAGGGGATAGATCTGTAGCAACAAAGCAGAAGCAAGACATTGCTTGGCATTTATGTCTTACTTGTCATCATCTATCTATTTCTGCTCCCTAGTTATACCACTAGAACATTGATGGATTAGAGTTGCAAAAATTGAAACTTCAATTTAAGGGTAAAATCGGGATTTCCTATTGGGGATGGACGACTCCGATTCCTATTAATTGATCGTACTTCTACTTACGTCTAAATAATGCAGTATATATCGCTTCAGCGGTAACTATAAACTAAAGGGGATTAGCCTAATGCTTAAAGAAGAAGTGTGCAAACCAGTGTCGGCTAATTGTGTATTTTAAATCAATACCCAACAAATGACGACAGCACCAGAAAGTAAAAAGAGAAAAACAAACACAATGGGAGAATCAACTGCATCACAAACAACATCATGCATATCAGCGAATGATTCAAACCCTACGTACAATATTCTTTTCACAGATGATTACTATGAAGAAATCATTGATGATTCCAACTGTCACTATTTTACATGTGAAACAAACTCTTGACATAAAAAGCTTTTAAAGCCGTTGTAAAAGCTTATAAGGTGGAGCATGGTTATAAGATTTTAGGAAACTTTACTATGGAGCTTGTTGAACATATCAATAAACTGTTGGTATTAAGTTCATTTCCGATGTTTTTGAAGATGATTACAAAGTTGAAGAAAACAATAATAGGTCTATAAATGCTGAATTGCCTTGTAATTTTTCAGTGTAATCTGACTTAGAAACTTCTAAAACTAGATGTAGGTCAAGAAGAAGTATTGAATGAAGAAGTGAGTATTTCAAGTAGAGCTGAAAGTAAAAGAGACGACTTGTATGTAAATTCAAGTGAACCTCGTGAAAGCTAACGGTTATAATAGATAGAAATTACTTTTGGAATGACATTGGTTGTGCTTTTTTGTTTATAAGTCAATAAGTGGTACAATCTAGTAATAATAGGGATGGAAAGTTATTAATCAAATATTTATGTTGCATTTTGAATTCTACAATTAGATTAAAATAGAGGAGTCTTTCGAAATAACGGAATCCATCTGATTGTGTCTTGCTATCATCAGGGAAAATAATGTAATCTTACATTCTGACTTCGCGTATGACAACATTTTTGTTGTGCGTGGATAGGATCAACAAATCAAGTTATTAACTTTACTTAACTGGTAAAATTTGTATGATTAAAGCATAGCAGTTGTTTTGAGATATGTTTATCTGCAAAAATGTAAAGTTCAAAAACTAAAATTATAGTTTAAATCTCAAGGTCTAACTAGATATTTATTTTTATGAAATTTCTTAAAGATTAAATTTTGGTAATTTACCAAAACTTATTAAATAAGCAAAAAGCTCCCTGTTTAGTAGTTTCCAGGTAATACTCAAAAGCCAGGTATTTTGAACATGTAGTACATAGTTCTATAACAACTGCATTGCTCTTAGCCGACGCAAAAGAACGACAAATATTGGAGGGTTATGCACGGTGACTTAATCAATGCGCGTTATAGCCGCTCTAGGTCTAGTAATATTTGGCCCGCTATTTTCACTTATTTCAGTTGACCTTGTTTTGTATAAAGTACATCGCAGTTAGCTCGTAGGTAGTTGTACCTTCCGTATATATATGTGTTTCTTATGTTATTAAAGTCATTGCTCATATTCTAGGATTGGTAGTTTCTGAGTAACTCACCTGTACACGTACACGCTCCAGATGCACTGTTCAAGTCGCTACAGCTTATGACAAGGTGTATAATCGTTACATTCATTACAAAAAGTGTCTAATCATTTGCCATCTTTGTGAGACATTTGAGCAACCATAAAATCTTTCACAAATGGTAGGTTGTTCAGGAGGGTGACACCAGCACTTCTTGCCCATACAATTGGAGCAAAATCTGTTGAGTAAATCTTGTGGATCTTGTCAACGATACCTAACATCACATGATTCGGAGTAAATCTTTCACTCCAGTAAGGTTCTAGTGCAATTTTAGAACCAATATCTAGTCCTCTTTTACGTGCTTTTTCTAACGTTTCAACAAGACTCTTCACATCGGCTTGTCCCATATTTAAACCTTGACCAGCTAAAGGATTTGTGGTATGTGCTGCATCCCCAACAAGTGCAACTCTTTCTTCAACATACGTATCTGCATTAGAAAGTTTTAATGGAAATTTAGCTCTGCTATTAGGTGCAATGAAATCAATCTCAAGTGGAAAATCTTCATGTTGTTCCGGAGTCTGTAACGTTTTGTTGAAGATATCTAATCTCCACGTTACCTCTGAGATCAGATTATCTACATCAGTATCTGCAATTTTGTAAAGGTAATCAAGTTCCGCTGGTGAAAGTTTAGCTGCAGCATTAAGCATAGCTGTGAATTGATCATCATTCAACTTATTCAAAATATTGGAAATTTCGGGAGGAACTGCCCAAACCAAACTACACCAGTTGTTTGGCAATGGTAACAATGCAAAAGTTCCCGTTGGTAAAAATCTTTGCCAGCCTGTAGAAAATCTAAATTCATTGTCTTTATATTTACATGTTGCTACATTACCCCATCTATTGTAAGACCATCCCCTGGACTCAATTTGAGCGTATTTCCTAGCTGGAGAATTATAACCATCGCAACCAATAAGTAATCTTGTCTTTATTTCTTTTCCATCGCTTAACTTAAGAATTGGCCATTCATTTTTTGGATCTTCAGTAATGGAAACAACTTTTGTGTCATCCAAAAGCTTCAAAGCATGTTGAGGCTCAGATGAGTTGAGTTCTTTTATCCTTTGGTATAACATGGATTGAATATTAATATTCTCAATCATAGTAGCCAATTCCGGCGAATCAAACTCCATTTTTGCTCCAGAAACCCCATCGTATGTGTGAATGTTGTCATATGGCTCAATTCTGTCACTTTTGACGTAATTCCAACCTCCAATTTTTTGTAGAAACGCTTGCGAAGTTGGTGTTATACTAACAACTCTTTTATCAATAAATTCTGGAGGGTTGTTGTAATAATTTTCAAGGCTGTCAACCAACTTACCACCCTCAACGAGAGTACACTTTAGATCTTTCAGTACTGGTGATGTTTTAATAGCTGAAGCTAAACTCAAGCCAGCAGGACCACCGCCAATGATAACAATATCTGCAATTTCAGTGACAGGTTTCACCGCAGTAGCTGCAGTAGTTAGATATCTTCTGAACATGGCTCAATGCTTTACTTCAAACTAACAATTCTACATCACAACTTAGCACAGTGTCTGCCCATTTTGTGTTTCTCACATTAAAGGGATCATTTTGAATATTGGCGCGAGCACTGTACATCATTGTTTATTTACTACGAAAATTGAACCGATACTGCTGAACCATTCAAAGCATTTCTCAGTAGAAAACATTCTATAGACCACAATTAAAATACATTGCTTGAATAGTTTGTTTGCATTTAAATTTTGGTGAAGCTGAGGCCTTCCCTTTATAAAAGAAGAAGTTATGCCACAAATTTAACTGATGCACATGGCTGCGCCACGCGAATACTTTTTTTTTCACAAATTTGAGCCCCACAACTTTCAAATCCTATTCTTGATCTTCTTTTTTCATGTTCGAAAAGAAAGGTTACGTTTATTTTATCTTCGAAAACTAGAAGTAGTACATAAACTTTGGTTTACTATTTTTCAGTTATCTCACCAAAGTGCAGGTTTTGAAGAATATAATTTCTGGTTCGTTGTTGACGAATAATCCCTGCTTTTATTCCCGCTCGACAAGTAGAACATTACCATCTTTTAGTTTTCAATTTCGAAATTACTTGCATCGAACATCAAAAATGAACAATCTGAAGGATGAAGTTACAATCAAAAATTTACAGTATACAGGTCTCTTGAAAAATGAGAAAACAGATCTTGAAATCACTACGAGGTTTAAGACTGATTTTGAAAAAGCTAGCATGACTGATGATCTCAAATACTCGATAAATTATGCTGTAGTGTCAAGAAACTTCAAAAATTTTGAAGCTGCTAATGAAAGCAAAAATTTCAATAGTATTACAGCGTTGGCCAATGCGTTGAATGAAAATATCACTTTTAAACAGCCGTGCGATAGTGTATCAATGGAAATTCACACCAAAATGACATATTTTGATGTGACTACTAAGATAAATAGAGTTCGAAATGAAAGTGGTTCTATCGTTAGTTCTAATGAAAAAGATCTTATAAAGATTGAAAATTTAAAACTTGATACAATTATTGGCCTCTTTACTTTTGAAAGATTTGAAAAGCAACCGGTGGTTCTAGAAATTGATATCTCAATTGATCTTTTAAAAAACCCCGATTTTGATGTTGAAAAAATAGGTGAGAGTGTATATGATTATATCAAAAACTCTAATTTCAAAACAGTTGAAGCACTAGTTTTAAACACTAATAAACTGATTTATACATTGGCACCGAAAATATCTAACTGTAAGGTGGGAGTTTTGAAGACAGATATCATTGATTATTGTGATGTCGGTGTATCTTCTGAAAGAAACACCGAGGAGATTGAAAAATTAGGTACTGACATTATTCAATTTAATGCAAAGGATGTGACGGTTGAACGATTTGTCATTCCGAACATGAATAAGGAAACCATTGATTTATTTTCAGATGGAAGTGAAAAGGATGTTTTTATTGCATTTGGATCTAATCAAGGACACCAACTACATAACATTTTACAGGCAATAAAGGAACTCAATGAACATCAAGATATAAGTGTTGTTCAAACTTCATCCCTTTACAAGTCGAAGCCCATGTATTTTATGGATCAACCAGATTTTATAAACGGATGTCTGAAAATACGAACCACTTTGAAACCTCATGATCTTTTGAAAGTTTTAAAAGACATTGAGTATCAATCATTGAAAAGAGTCAAACATTTTGATAATGGTCCAAGAACAATCGATTTGGACATTATACTTTTTGACAAATACATTGTCAATACACCAGAACTAAATATTCCACATATTAGGATGCTTGAAAGATCTTTTGTACTTGTTCCTTTATGCGAGCTTATTCCTCCTGATTACATTCATCCTGTTACAGCAGAACCCATTTATGATCATTTGGAGCAGTTAATGTTAGAAGATCCAAATTACAATAGCGACATACAGGAATCTACTGATTTGATTTCTCTTGTACCATTACCAACACGCTTCCCAATGTTGGACGAGCATAATTTAAAAAATGATTTGAAATTTAGATATCTTGAATATGATTTAGTTCATTCGAAGTCACCTACACAATTGATGTCTATTTTAAACGTTACTCCTGATTCATTTAGTGATGGATCTACTGATAACTTGAATATTTCGAAAACTCTAGAGAAAGTGCATGAAATGGTTGCAAACAAAGTTGATATTATAGACATAGGAGGATGTTCTACGAGACCGAATTCTCCTCAACCAATTGTTGAAGAAGAGTTAGAGCGTGTCATTCCAGTTGTTAAGGAAATCAAAAAGGCTTATGGCGATTCAGTTATAATTAGTATTGATACATATCGCTCTGAAGTTGCTGAAGAAGCTATTAAATTAGGTGCAGATATTATCAATGATATCAGTGCTGGTACTTTTGATGACAAAATGTATGATGTTATTGCCAAATATAATGTTCCATATGTTGTTAATCATACTCGTGGAAGTATAAATACCATGACTAAGTTCTCTAAATATGAAAGAACGAATGATGGTGAAAATTTGAAGGTTTATAATGATAGAAGGTCCCATGATGATGTTGTTGTCACTGAAATATCAAAGGAGTTATCAAAGTTAATTTCTAAGATGTATTTAAAAGGTATCAAGAGATGGCAATTGATTCTTGATCCTGGTCTTGGTTTTGCCAAGAATTTGAATGAAAATTTAAGTGTTATCAGAAATTTAC
>SELW01000369.1:0-41826 GCA_004931855.1 Pichia inconspicua
CACTGGAGGTGTTGGCAATTGTCAGATCGGTTTCCAAAATCAACGATGTCAGATCGTGTAAGTTATGAGGCATATGCCGACGGCTGTGTCTTTCGGAATCTGCTTCAGAAGTTGAGACGGTCGCCATTGCAGTGTGTGCTGCCGACGAAGTGGTCGTCAATTCCTGCTAGGAGAACCAGATCTAATGTCAAGTTGTTGTTGCTACTTTTGAGGCTGTGCGTGGAAAATTGGCGCTAATCGCGGGAAGATTAAAATTAAAGTCAACTTTTATTCAAAGAATTTGTGAAAAATTTTATACTTAAAATAAATATTATATTTGAACACGATTCCTACTACCAGCTTCAATTTCATAGAAACAAGAAAATATGTCGAATTATTCAAGTTTACAACCTCATGATCATTTCCAGGATGGAAATACTCAAAATCAAGCTACAGTTTTATGTTGTAATTGTGGTGTGCCGATGGATGGTTCAACTGGTTTGGTGATGTGTTATGATTGTATCAAACTAAATGTTGACATTACTGATGGTATACCGAGAGAATCTAATTTGAGTTTCTGTAGAAATTGTGAACGGTTTTTACAACCACCAACGAATTGGATCAAGGCAGAATTAGAATCAAGAGAATTGTTAGCTTTATGTTTGAGGAGATTAAAAGGTTTAAATAAAGTCAGATTGATTGATGCATCATTCATTTGGACAGAACCACATTCTAGAAGAGTGAAAGTGAAACTTACAGTTCAAGGTGAAGCATTTTCTAATGCAATTATCCAACAGAGTTTTGAAGTTGAGTATGTGGTCATTGCAATGCAATGTCCAGATTGTGCTAAATCATATACTGCTCATACTTGGAATACCTCATTACAAATTAGACAAAAAGTTCCACATAAAAGAACTTTCCTCTACTTAGAACAATTGATTTTAAAACATAATGCTCATGTTGATACAATTTCAATCAAAGAAAATAAAGATGGATTAGATTTTTACTATGCTAAACAAAATCATGCTGTTAAAATGCTTGATTTTTTAAATTCTACTGTTCCAATCAAATCAAAGAAATCTGAAGAATTAATTTCCGCTGATATTCATTCTGGTACGTCCCTTTACAAATTCACTTTCTCTGTTGAAATTGCACCAATTTGTAAAGATGATTTGGTTATTTTACCTTCCAAATTAGCAAAACAAATGGGTAACATATCTCGTTTAGTATTATGTTCCAAAATTTCTAANAATTAGCAAAACAAATGGGTAACATATCTCGTTTAGTATTATGTTCCAAAATTTCTAATTCCATCCAATTCATCGATCCAGCTAGATTACATATTGAAGATTTACAAGCAAATGTGTATTGGCGATCACCTTTCCCATCTTTAGCCGATGTTACACAAATGATTGAATTCATAGTTTTAGATGTTGAACCTACTGGAGAAAGAAGAGGTAAGTATTTGATGGCTGATGTTAGTTGTGTTAGAGCTAGTGATATGGGTGGATCTTCCAACGAAGAATTTTATATTAGGTCTCATTTAGGTGGTATTTTACATCCAGGTGATTCTGCCTTGGGATATTATTTGAAAAACTCTAATTTCAACTCTGATTTATTTGATCAGTTAGATTCTGATAATGTTGTTGATGTTGTTTTGGTTAAGAAACATTACATGAGATCTAATAAACGTATGAAGAACAGACAATGGAAGTTGAAAAGAATGGCTAACGAAAGAAAAGATATTGTTGCTAATGAAGTTCTAGACTCAAGACAAGCAAAACAAGAAGAAGAACGTGCAGAGAAAGATTACGAAATGTTCTTGCAAGAATTAGAAGAAGATGAAGAATTGAGACAGAACATTAACTTGTATAAATCTGAGAAAGCTGGTGTCAAATTAGATGAAGATGAAATGGAGGAAGAAGATGATGCTCCACAAATTAATATCGATGAATTATTAGATGAATTGGATGAAATGACACTTGATGGTTAACTGCACTAATTTTGGTTTAATTACTATTGTAGACAACACCATGATTGCTATTTAATTTACACATGCTTCATATATATATTTAATGCTTTTCTTAACAATTAACAATCAACGATATACTACCTAGAAATAACTAATTTGAAACTTCATTTAAAGCTGCATTAATTCCTTGTGGATTTGCACCGACAATTTTGTTGACAACTTTACCATGTTTGAACACTAAAAATGTAGGCATTGCAGATATTCCATAATCTCTTGCAACATCAGTTAATTCATCAACGTCAAGTTTGTAAAAATCGATATTGGTGTAGGTGTCACTGAATTTCTCAAGATAAGGTGCAATCATTTTGCATGGACCACACCATGTTGCATAGAAATCGACAAATGCAATTGGTGATTTTAAAACGGAATCTTTGAATGCGGCAGTTGTGGTAACTTCATTAACTTTGAGAGCACGTGCAGAAGCGTGAAATGTACGAGCTCCAGTGGTAAAGACAGATTTGAATAACTTTGTGGACATCATGCTCAACTCAAGTGGTGAAAACAGTAGTTCTTGTCATTGATCTTGTAGACGTACTAGAGTATTTGTCAGGAAGTCTAAATTCATTTTCATGTTGAAGGCGATCGACTAAAACGGCTCAGCCATTTTCCGCGGCTCAGCCAAAGAGATTTAGATTGTATTGTTTAAGGGGCGTGTCTCTTTACAACAAGCAATCTCTTCTGTACTGTGAGCTAAAAGTGAACATGATGAGTCCCAAAGAGTTCAAATTTGCACCTGCAGTTAGCTTTGTTGAATCTTCCTTTTTTGTCGAGTTATCAGAGCTCAAATTGAACAAATATAAACTTGATACTTCTTATCAAGATATCATTGGATACTATAATTATAATGCACTCGGAAAAGACAATGATCCATCTTTGAACCTGCTGGACAGTAGTTTTCTTGAAGAATCTGAACTCTCAAAGCAATTACCCACAGGATCATACTTTTTATCCAATGGAAAACTTTTAAACGTAAATTCTATTGAAGAATTCAAGAGCTTGGATAAAAGAAGTCTTTTATACGGATCCGGACAAACAATCTTGAATTGCATTCAAGATAAGTCCTTCATCAAGAATTTGAAATGTCTTTCATCTTTTCTGATACTTTCGTATGCTGACTTAAAAAAGTATAAGTTCTATTACTGGGTGGCATTTCCACAAATACTGTCTAACTGGTCCACAGTTGAAATTCTACCTAATATTTCATATAAATGTCAGACAGGAGAAACTTTTGATGATCAGTTTTACATTCTTGATGATGGAAGGAAAAGTATAGAGACTTTATTGGAATATAAAGATCATGACAGCCTAAAAGTATTATTCATTGATACATGCTCATATGCAAATACTGTCTCTTATGTTTTAAGAAACTTCTTGGCAGCATTGTCGGTTCACAATTTTAAAAATGTTGAAGTTCATGTGCTCAAGTATAACCACCAGGAACTTAATTTTACTATCCTCTTAGTAAACGATAACTATAATCAAAAATCTTGGATTCAAAACAATTTACAAGTTTCCGGGTGGGAGAGATCCCTGCAAGGAAAGTTGGGACCAAAAATTGCTAGTTTGAGTTCTTTGATAGATCCATTACAATTAGCTACGCAAGCTACAGAGTTGAATTTGAAATTGATGAAATGGAGGCTTGTTCCTCAACTTGATTTGACAATTGTTAAAGAAACAAAGGTTTTAATTTTGGGTGCAGGAACACTAGGCTCTTACATTGCCAGATGTTTGATTGCATGGGGTGTGAATAAAATTACTTTTGTCGATAGTGGGAAGGTTTCATTTAGTAATCCTGTTAGACAACCCTTATATGTCTTTGATGACTGTCTCAAAGGTGGCGCTTTAAAAGCAGAAACAGCTGCATCAAATTTGAAAAAAATAAATCCCAAGCTGGACGCAGAAGGAGTATTTCTAGACATTCCTATGATAGGGCACCCTATAAAGAATGAAGAGAAAGAGAAACGAGATTATGATACACTAGTGAACTTAATCAACACGCATGATGCTCTGTTTCTTGCACTTGATTCACGAGAAGCAAGATGGTTACCAACTTTAATAGGTAATGCAAAGCATAAAATTGTCATTAATTCTGCATTAGGTTTTGAGAGCTACCTGGTTATGAGACATGGTTCTATCAATCCAAAAATTTCGTTGGATAGCCAGGACACAGGAAGATTAGGGTGTTATTTCTGTAATGACATCGTTGCACCAAAAGATTCATTGACTGATAGAACTCTTGATCAAATGTGCACAGTAACTCGCCCTGGTGTATCATTAATGGCATCATCACTTGCTACCGAGCTACTTGTTTCTGTTTTACAGTCCCCTGACAAACAATACACTCCACATATTATTGAAGATAGATCCAATGTTTTAGGATCACTACCGCATCAACTTAGAGGATTTTTACATAATTTCGAGTTATTGAAGTTGCATTCCAAAAATTTTCAGTACTGTACGGCATGTTCCATTACTGTTGTTCAAGAGTATGAAACTCTTGGTTGGGAGTTTGTTAAATCTGCCTTAAATGGTGATAGTTATTTGGAAAAGCTTACAGGATTAGATAAATTTCAGCAAGAAGCTGAAGAAGCCACAATAGCCATGGATTTAATTGATGATTCTGAAAGTGATATAAGCTAGTCTAAAAAATTATATATGTTCATGACATAAGCATGTCTACAGCCCAGTTCACACTTAAGGTTCTCAAATCAGTATATGTTTGCCCAGTACCAACAAACAAAATGGGTATGCCCGTGGCAAATACCATATTCACCATAGAACCAATTAAATCACCTACTGTATCACATTTTGAGATAATGAAGAAATCAAGGTGCCTGTTCGCACCAAAAGCTTTGTTGAAGTTTTGAGCTTGAAGAACTGAATCCGTGCCGACTAAAGCTTCACCAACCATAATAATTTTATCTGGATTTGCAGCTTTAGCAAATGATGCCAATGGCGCCATCAAATTACTATCATTATGTCTCCTACCAGCTGTATCCATCAAAACAATATCAAAATCGTTTTCTTTGGCATATTTGATGGCACCACTAGCAATTTTAGCAACAAGATCTGCACCACCATAACCGGATTCGAAAAGTTCAATTTGCTTCTTGTCTGGTGAAAGTTGAACCAAATTGTTCACATGTGTACGTAGCTGTTCAACAGCACCAGAACGGAAGGTATCACATGCAGCCACCAAAACTCTATAGTCATTTTGTAATAGCCAAAATGCAAGTTTAGAAAGATTTGTAGATTTACCAACACCATTGACTCCCACAACAGATATAGAGTATGGTCCTTTCCCATTTGCTTTCTTTTGCTGTATTTCGTGTAAGAGGTCAATCGAAGAATCAGGAGTCAACAATTTTTTGAGTTGCTTTGCCAAAGACCTCTTTGCAGTTTCTTCAATTGAGGTGAAAGATTCAGTTGTTTGTCCTACCAAATCCTTTTCAACTTCAAACATCAAAGAGTTTGCCACATTTGGAGATATATTCTTTTTAATCAAATGTTGAGTCATTGCAGTTTTGATTTTCTTAACATCATCTTTAGTGATTTTCTTACCTCCTATATAACTTTTCAAAAATCCCATAGCATTGGATGTGAACGATTTGGCGCTCTGATTTTTAGCAATAGTTTTATGTTTCGAAGCAAGCATGAGCTTATCCATTTCGTCTGAAAGGTCATTAACAAGAAAACCAGCCTTAGTCTTAGTTCCAAAATTAGATTTGTCCCCGACTAGCTGAGTAATATTGGTTCTCTGATGTTGGTTATCCGTGGATTCAGAAGAAAAATCTAAAATCGACGCATCCTGTTCATTATCTTCGCAGAATGTACCATCGGAATTCCACTTCCTAGATTTCTTGTTCCTTACTTGTTTCTTCTGTTCAGTAGTTGGAGAGTCGACCTTTGTTTTGGACTGCGATTGTGACTGCAACTGTTCTGACTTCTCTAGGTTAGGTACAGAGACTGGATTGTGTGTCTTTAATTCATGAGCAAAAAACTTCTCAAACTCTTCAGGTGATTTGATGTTTTCATATGCTGTCTTTATCCTTCTCAAAAAGTAGTATGGATTCTTAGCATTCAAAAAGGAAGAATATGCCATAGTGAAGTATACTTTACGTGTTGTTTCTTCGTCTGTCCAAATCAAATATTTCAAAATATTACTCTCAAACGTATAGGTTCCTAATGTTATATTCAAATCAATATCGTTACTATTGTCTTCTTTTTCACCGTCACCTTCACTAGTTGTTCTCCTTCCATCAGAAATATCAAGTACAGCTCTTTCTGCATCATCAGTCGCCTTTTGTTCTCTGTTAGTTTTTGATGGATCCATCATCTCTGACCCTTCGACGTATTTCATTTTACGTTCATTGATGACTATATCGTTGATAAAAGCATTTGTTACCCGTGGATTACACTTTTCAAGGGGATAACTGAAGTAAACGGTTCCCGAGGCATCAAAGACTAAAAAATGGTCCATTGTTCTATTTCTCGATCCTTGTCTGTGTGAACTCGGTTTCGTTGCAGATGTCACCGTGGCCTGAAAAACTTGGCAATGTGGCTTCAAGCTACTACTTTTTGATCAACAAATTTACACTGCCAGGAAATTTATTTTCATTTTTCTTTATCCGCTGTATGTACAACTATTTTAATTTGTTCACTCTGAAATAAAATTTTCAGGAGCTTTTGACCTCAGAAGTAAACACTTGAACAAACGTGATGTCAAGTTTCAAAGATATTGGATTACCCAGATGGTTGTGTGAAACACTCTCTGGTGTCAAGATTACAAAACCAACAAATATTCAGGCAGGTACCATTCCTGAGATTCTTAAGGGACGAAATTGTATTGGTGGAGCAAAAACTGGTTCCGGTAAAACATTAGCCTTTGCAGCTCCTATGCTAACGAAATGGGCTGAAGATCCATGTGGTATTTATGGTGTGGTACTGACTCCTACCAGAGAATTAGCCATGCAAATCGCTGAACAGTTTAGTGCAATGGGATCGAATGTAAATTTGAAAACTGCATTGATTATAGGTGGTCAAAGTATGATTGAACAAAGTAATATGCTTAGAAACAACCCTGATTTTGTTATTGCAACTCCAGGACGATTGGCACATATAATTGAGGAACATCCTGACGATGTGAAAGGTTTGAAAAGACTTAAATTTGTTGTACTTGATGAAGCTGATAGATTATTGACAGACTCATTTACCGAGCATTTGAATACGTGCTTCCAATCTTTTCCAGATTCTGAAAAAAGACAAACTTTGCTATTCACAGCAACTGTGACAGACGCTGTTAGAGCTTTAAAAGACAAAAGTGACAATGTTTTTGTTCATGAATTGGACAAAATTGATGACGTCGTGATTCCAGAAAGATTGACGTTATCTTATATTTTAACACCAGTTTTAGTTAAAGAAGCTACTCTACATAATTTGTTAACTAATGAAGATTTCAAAGAATCAACTGCGATGATATTTGTTAATCGATCAGAAACATGTGAGTTGATTAAAAGAATACTTAAACAGTTAGATGTTAGAGTCACAGCTTTACATTCAGAAATGCCTCAAACTGAGAGAACGAATTCTTTACATAGATTCAGGGCTGGTGCAGCAAGGGTTCTAGTATCAACTGATTTGGGTGGAAGAGGTTTGGATATACCATCTGTTGAATTGGTTGTCAACTATGATATACCCAGAGATCCTGATGATTTCATCCATAGGGTTGGTAGAACTGCTAGAGCTGGTAGGAAAGGTACCGCCATTTCATTAGTTACTCCAAATGATCTAGATAGAATCTTGGCGATTGAAGATCGTATTAAACGGAAAATGGAAGAATATGCAAACGTCACGGATAATGCCATTATTAAAAACTCTATTAAAGTCACTTTGGCTGCGAAAGTTGATGCAAAAATGGAAATGGATAAGGAAAATTTCGGTGAAAGAAAACAGAGATTGAAAGAGAAAAACTTGCAACGTACTGGTAAAGGTAGTGGAAAAGTAAATGATGGTAGAATAGCTAAGCAAAGGAAGCGTAAGTAGTTACATAATTTATAGGCTCTACATAGTTCAATATATGCATCAAAATTACCTGTTGGTGTTCTTACCGATTTTCTGCCTTTGGACGTGAGCTCTCAGAACTTTTTGTCTATCACGTAAACTCATTTTTCTTTTACCTTGCACAGACTTTTTGTGAATCATCATCACAAAATTCTTCTTTCTTTCCTTTTCTTTATTGGTTGTAGAATGTGGCGCATCTCTTTGACCCTTTCTGGAACCAAACTTCTCTCTACCTTCTCTACCTTCCATAATTGAGGCGATTCTTTCTTCTTTGTTCATCTTCTTTCTATCTGCATTAACCAAGTTACTGGATTCAACTTCATCTTCGTTACGTAACTTGTGTCCAGTGATTTGTTCTATACCTGCTTCTGTTTGTAGCTCTTTGAGTTTAGCAAAATCTGCAGGCGTCAATAAGTGTGCCATGGTATCTTGTAATGCTTGTTGTTCCTTCAGCTTTTTAAGTTCTTCTTCGGTTTGCTTCTTAGATTTTTTGGTAGAACTGGAATCGTCCTCATTATCAGATAACTCCAAATCTGAGTTTTCGTCTTCATCACGAGAAACTTTACGTTTCTTATGTTGCTTCATATATTTCAAATACTTCTTCTTGATTCCATTTTTCTCTTTAGGTAACTCTTCATCTTCATCCACACCACTAAGATTCAATTCGGTATCTGAATTCACATCTTTCCATTCACCTTCAACGTCGTCAATATCATCTTCATTTTCAGATTCTGGCATCTTCCAATCATCATCACCTTCTTTTCCAATCAAACCTTGTTCTAATTTCCATTTTGCCAATAGTTCTAGACCTGGAATACCCGTTGTGGTATCTTTCTCAACACCAAATTGATTAATTGTCTTGGAACCATTATGAATCAATCCCATAGTAGCCACTTTTCCTCTATCTGCCTTTGTAAGCATTTCTGGCGCTATTTCTCTATATAAAGAAATCAATGATCGTGCTGCCATCATTACCGCTTTACTCTTAGATCCTTTATAAGCTGTTAAATCCTGAAGGAGATCCTCATCAATTCCGGCTGGATTTCTAGCAAGTATTTCTCTAGTTGTGTTCAAACCAGCAGATGCAACTTCTGCGGCAACTCCATCACTGATAAATTCATCTGCTATTTTACGAACCATCATATTGATCGATTCAGGCGGTACCAAATCATGTGTAGCTTGTGCACATGCAGCAAGAATCTGAGTAACATTCCTCTGCTTTGGAGTTAAGAACTTCAAAAAGAAGGAGTATAATCCCAAAACAGTAAGTTTATGCGTACCAACTAATCTTGAGATCAAATTCATTATAGCGATTTTCTGATCCAAGTCAAATTTGTTGGCATTTTTGCCCGACAGATGGTTTTCAAACATTTCTTCGGCAAACTGTTGAGGATCTCTCAAAAGATGAATTGCACTGAAGTTCAAATATGTAGCCGAATGTTTGGCAGACTTCTTCTTCTTCAACGTTTTCATTGCTTTTTCTAAGGTCTTACTTCTTTTAGAATTTTTCTTATTGACCTGCATCTTGTGTTTTAGAGAATCTGTATCAATTTCATCATTGTCAGAGTTTTCTTCAAATTCAGCTTCTCTTTCTTTATCAGCACCCAAAAAAAATTTAACACCAGATATAACAACTTTGTTATCTGGGTGTAAACATGCCTGAGTCATAAGTTCCACTGTTCTGGAATCATCCCAAATACCTCTTCTCCAAAGCTCTCTAGTTAGTTTAGTAGCCCATAATCCATTTCCATCTTTTTGGTCAAGTAAATTAAAAAGAAGAGCTTGTGTGGTCCTATTAAGTTTTTGATTTTTGGCACCTGTGTTGCATGATTTGAGCAAGGATATCAATGCTGTGTAAATCTGTTTCCTTAAAGCTTTTGAGTGAAACCCTGATCCATTCACAGTATTAGCACTATAAGCAAATAACAATGGAAATAGAGTTTTGATCAAATACTCGGCTGTTATGACATCCTTGTTTCTTAGCATCACCAAGCACTGCACAATTTTTTCTCTAAGTTCAGGATCAAGTTCTGCATGATTTTTTGACAAGATGGTTGCAATCTCATCTGGAAATTTAGCTGTTTCTTTCGGGTAAGATTGACATACAAATGACATGAAATTTATCACTTCTCCAAATTCCTCACTATCATCAGTTGACGGATTGAGTAGGAAAATATCTCTCATAGATTCATAATGGGAATACTGTTGTAAGAATTCTTCATAATAAGATTCAGGATCCCTTCTCACTAAATTTTGCAAAAGAGCAAAGTTTGTTGGAAGTATTGCCGCTCTCTTTCTTTTAACCATTATAATCAAACCTGTAGTATGTGATGCAATTTTACAAAACTGAAGGATTATCTCCAAGTGATAAAAATTTTTTAGTGTAATTGGATCAAGCTTTAAATTTATTTGATGAGCACAGCCGTGAATTTTTTATCATTTCCCTTTGAGCAATGTTGACATTAATGTTACCTCAAATCACTTACACTTATCTGGGAACTTATGCACGTATACATTAACAACAACCTAGATGTTTATTTCCCTTGAAGAAACAACACCAGATGAGTTTGTTTTAGGAAGTTTTACCCGGATCCAGTTTCCATACGAAGCGAAAAATGAGACTGAACTAATAACAAACAAATCATCCATGCAGGTCAGGGAAGGTCTAATAATCAAAGATTTAATGAATGTTCTAGTAGGAAATGAGGGAACCAATGTTGTTTTTGAGAACAGAAGTTACCTTAAAGATATTTTATATCGTTTGAAGGGTCCACGGTTTGTATTTCGTCAGCAATTAGATGTACACTTTAGGGATATTGTTGAGAAACTTTCAACATTAGGATCTAGAGTTTATGCTTTAAAACAGTTTCTTCATGTTTACAATTATGATTTATACGGTAATGTTATGGGACGATTCTGCAAGTTTATTCGTGAATGTCTGAAATCCTATCACGTTCTAATCTATCAAAATTATCAGCTATCTCAAAATGGTCATCAAATCAGTATTGTAACCTTCTATCAACAATTATGTGACATGCCTATGGGGTCTTTAGAGTGCCCAGCATTTGAGTGTATTACTCATCTTTACGAAATTGCCCAATCTATCAATATACAGAGTGAACAACGATTCCAGAAGTCGAAACTTCTTGACATGAAGTTTCGTAACTTAATGGATTCTTTAAAAGAAGACATGAACACGAATTTTTTGGATGATATAGTTGTGGATTCACAAAACTCAAACAAACTTAAAGGTGGCGCTTTGTTGAATCTAGTGAATGATGCAGTTCAGAAAGCCAAAGGTAATCCCAAATGGTTTAGGTTTCTCTATGATCTATACGAACAAATAAGTACAGATTATGTTCTCATACTCAATACCTGGCTTTTGAAGGGTGAACTGTGTGACCCATTCTCAGAGTTTGCCATAACAGAAGATCATTCAAATGAGAAAACATATGATTCTTATTATTGGACCAATAAATTTGCTATAAAGCGTGACATGTTACCTCGACAGTTATACTCCAACAAACTACAAAAATTGCTCTATTTTACAGGAAAATATTTGCGTTACATGAAGGAGTGTGATTTTGAGGTTTCAGAATCAAATTCTCTCAATTTTGTCACTTCTTTACAAGATGACAATTTAGAGCTGTTGATATTGTCTGCCTATGAACGTGCAAATTTCTATTTAATTCAGATGTTATGTACTGCATTCAAGTTTCCTGAATTTATGACCTCTATGAACCAGTATTTTTTGATGCTAGATGGAGGTAAATTTGATAAGTTTCTCAATATTGCCAACCACGAACTCAAGAGAAGCTATTTTTCGGCTTCTACTTATGATATCGTCAAAGCTTATGAAAAGGTATACCTACAAGATATACAATCGAACAAAATATGCTATTTCTCAGCAATAATCACAGTGATATTTGAAAACAAATCTTTTTTGGAGGAATTGCTCGAAATTATAAGAACTAAAGTCACTGATGCTAATGATATAATGAAAGCTATTGACCTTGGTTCTCTTACTAATATTTTGAAAGAGAACATTCAAAAGAATAAAGAAACCGGTATTTCGGAGATGTCCACGAAAGAAAATCAGAAATGCATTAAGCTTGCTATAAGCAAATTAAATATCGACATAAAGATCCCATTTCCTATAAATCAAATACTGAGTGAGTCACATAAACTTGAGTATCAGATTCTTTTTCGACATCTTGCGATGATTAAGTTCATTGAAAAAAGATTAGAGAAGTCATGGAGAGAACTAGGCTACCAAACCTTTTGGACGTGGGGATTTGAAGATAGTCGTGTCAGGAAATGGATAAAACGATGCAGGTTTGTTCATACCAAAATGTTCGATTTCATACGACTGTACATATTCTATTCGAAAGTTGAAGTTATAGATACCAATTGGGTGACAATTGACAATGTCATTAGTGAATTTGAAGAACAAAATTATAAGTTTGATGTCGGTAGATTGAAACAACTCATTACAGAGTTTCTAAGTTCATCTATGAGCGATTTGCTCCTTTCACAAACCAATCTCGCAACTTGCTTGTATGAATTATTGACGCTCATTATAATTTTCCATGAATATATAATGTCAGCCAGAAAAGTACTTTTGTTTTTAGATCAATCGTTGATGGACTCACAAAGACTGAAGTACAACTATTCATTTGTTTTTGAGCCCTCAGAAAAGGAAACAAAGCTTATATCATTGATTCAAGTTTTAGACTCATATCACTTGACCTTTCAAAGAAAAGTAGTAGAACTTTCTCAAAATCTTAGCTATTATGGTGGTATAGATTCGCCAAAACTATTGATTTTAGAGAAATTACTTCTATCCACATTTAAATTATGAGAACACATATCTCAAATTGTATTGTAAATTTACGTACATGTATAATATTAATCATAATAGAAAATATCCTATATGTATTTTCCGGAACATTCAGCCATTAACTGGATTACTTTTTCAATATTTTCTTTGTTTAGACCCGAACATGGAACAATTTTCCAACCTCTGTCTTCAACGAACTGTTTCAAAACCTTAAATTTTTCGATCGATCCATCAATGTCAGCCTTTGTCGCAACAACCAAAACGTTTTTGCCTTCAATGCGATGCTCTTCAAGTTCATCTACCAGTGTTGTTATATCATCAACAGGATTTCTAGAACCAAGAGATACGACAAATACCAACCCACCGGATCTTTCAATATGCCTTAGAAAATTTAATCCCATACCCTTATTGTGCTTTGCACCTTTAACGATACCTGGAATGTCCGCCACGGTAAATGGTGGCTGATCAATTCTGATTTGGATAGTTCCAATGGATGGTTGTAATGTAGTAAATTCCCAATGACCAACTCTTGGTTTAGCATTCGAAATCGCCCTCAACAAAGTAGATTTACCTGCATTTGGCAGTCCAACTAATCCTAGATCGGCAAGTAGCTTTAGCTCAAAAATGAAATGCTCTTCCAAACCCTCTCTTCCCATCTTTGCAAAACGAGGATTTCTAATCATTGGTGTTAAAAAATGCATATTACCCAATCCACCTTTGCCACCTTTAAGGAGCAGAAGAGGCTCTTCAGTGACTTCTCCCAAATCTACACCATCAATTGGAAATGTATCTTTTAGTAATTCTGTTTCTCTTATTCTAGCATCAAACTGCTTGACCTTTTCATTCAAATCCGTGAAGTATTCCTTTTGAGAATGATAGATATCATCTTTTTCCTTGAAAATCCAACCTTCTCCAATTTTGTAGGCATTTCTGAATAGTTGAATGAATTTTGGAAGTAATGAGCCGTATTCATCGGAAACTGCTTTCACATGAAATACCATCTCTTCTGTATTTTCATTTCTCAACGATCGTATTTCTTTCGGATCAGGACACCATCTAATATGAGTTCCTACTGGCACCGTAATATAGACACTGTCTCCCTTTTTACCATCTAATTGTCCTTTCTTCCCTTTTGTTCCGTCTTGAGCAATATAACGTGATCTAATGTTATGTAGAGAACTGATTTCTTTCGATGCCATCACGTAGACATCACCACCATCACCACCATCACCGCCATCTGGAGGACCAGCAGAAATACCAGCATCTCTGAAGAATGAAACTTCACCGTCACCGCCTCTTCCTGATTTCAGCTTCACAACTCTAAGATCTGAAAAAGATTGTACCGACTCAGCTTTTGGTCTTCTTTTGGCATTCAATGATGAGAACGGAGAGGATGAAAGGAAATAGTCAGATGCAGGTATAGACAGTATATGGTAAGGATCTTCATCACATGCTGCTTTGACTACAGTATGTACAGTTTTTGTTTTCTTTGATCTAAACCTTATAAACTCAGAATTTTTTTCAGAATCTTCTAAATCAGACTTATCTCGAACAATGTATGTATACTCATAATCATCGAGTTGAGAAAGGTTTTTATTGGGTCCTTGAAGGCTATTTAACCACTCTGTGTTTTCTTCAAGTGTTGGAGCATTATCAGGGACATCAAAAAATCGGTTTAAACTGTTACTAGACACTGAAAAATGTCTTGATTTCACAAAAATACTTCTTCGAGTCAATGAAAAAAATGAATTAACTAATGCTGACATTGTAGTTCCCAAATACTATTGGGTTTCACTTCTTAATCTTGATTCAAAATTTCCATTATAATTAATGATTTTTTTTTATTACAACAAAGCTAAGTAAAATTTCAAATTTCTCCTATACGCCGAGCCTTTCAAAATATGCATGCTAGCTATATCGCTTTACAGAAACGAGTATACAAAGATTTATTTTTTGTAGTCGGATAGGTAGTGTTCATAACCTTCTGATTCCAGCTTTTCGGCTTTTCCTAAAACTTCATCTTCCATCTTATTCATGTAAGTCTCCATTTCAGAAATCCATTTGAAGTCAAATGCTCCTAAAATTCTGATTGCCAATAACGCAGCATTAGTTGAATTATTGATTGCAACAGTTGCTACAGGTATACCTCTTGGCATTTGGACAATGGAATGTAATGAATCAACACCATCTAGTGTAGAACCTTTAACAGGAACCCCTATGACAGGTAATGGAGTCATAGCAGCCACCATTCCTGGTAAATGTGCAGCACCTCCTGCACCTGCAATAATACATTTCAAGCCTCTTTTAGGTGCTTCAATTGCATATTTTGCCATTCTCTGTGGGGTTCTATGTGCAGAAACAATAGTCACCTCAAATGGAACACCGAACTGTTTTAAAATATTACAGCCGGCGGACATGACAGGTAAATCAGAATCAGATCCCATTATAACTCCAACCAAAGGAGAGCTTGCTGTTCCAGCTATATCTGTACTGGAAGTATCTTCTTCTTTAACTTCCGAGCTCTTTCCTTCGATGAACGCTAATCTCCGTTCGCAATCATCCATCGACCCTGAAACGATGTTGATGTGGCCCATTTTTCTTTTTGGTCTTGATGATTTTCCATAAAGGTACACCGATGCGTTTGGAGTTTCCAAAGCTCTTTTACATAATTCAAACTCACCATTTGTCTTATCAAACCCTAAGACGTTAAGCATTATAGCCCTTGTTTGTGGGGTAGAAAGGCAGGTGAAATTCTTTGGCATTGGCAATCCTGTGATTGCTCTGATGTGAGCTTCAAACTGCGATGTAACACAAGCGTCAATCGTATAATGTCCGGAGTTGTGCGGCCTTGGAGCAATTTCGTTAATCAAAAGTTCACCATCTGGTAACAGAAACATTTCAACACCAAAGATACCCGCTCCTTGAAATGTAGATACCGCTTGCTTTGCCAAAAGCTGCGCTTTTGTTTGTATAGAGTCATTAGTTCTTGCTGGAACATAAACAGTGTGACAAATGTTATCCTTGTGAATTGTTTCAACGGTCGGGTACGAGAACACCTCACCATTAGGATTTCTAACAACCATGACGGCTAATTCTTTAATGAATGGAGCCCATTTTTCGGCGTATAAGGATCTATTGGATAATACATTCAAAGCATCAGCTAGTGAAGACTCGTTGTTTACAACAAAGTTACCTCTTCCATCATATGCTTCTGTTTTAGACTTGAGCATAAAAGGATAGCCGAATTTTGCTCCTACTTCTCTTAAAGCAGATTCTGTACTTTCCACGCTAATTGATTCAGCGACAGCAACATTATGATTTATTAAATGTTCCTTTTGGCGAAACTTATCTTTGATGATCTCAATAGTTTCTGGAGAAGGATAAATCATGACTCCGGTTTCCTTTTGAATCAACTTTAATGCTTCGGTGTCGACATGTTCAATTTCAACCGTGAGGACATCACACCTCTTTGCAAGTTTTCTGATATCATCAATATTCTTGAAAGAACCGTCAATGTGTTCTACATTTGCATTGATTTGCTTAGCTGGTGAACTTTCTCCTGATTCTAAGATAATTGTTTGGATGTTCAATCTATTTGCTGCTTCAACAATCATACGGCCAAGTTGGCCACCTCCCAAGATACCAATTCTCTTACTGTCCATTGTGATTTGTAATCAAAGTATTATGTAGGAGAGTTATGTTCTCGTGTTTGTCCCAAAAAATTGATCAAGTTCGGTGTCAATTGTCTTAATTTTCATGTAGTCAAGTTTTCGGACCTTCATCAGGTCGCAGTCTGACTCTGATTTACACGTCGATCGACTCATTACTTTCTACTCGAAAGGTAGGTTCATCTTTGCATAGCAATTATAGCAAACTTTCTTTCGAATTCTTTGATATAAGTTACCAGCTTCAAACTATAGGTAATCTCCTCTAGTTATTGTACAATAGTAAGAAAAGCCTCCTTTGTGGAGAAGAAAATTTATTGGAATTGAGATACCTTAAAAGGTACGATTTTCTCAAACCAGTGCAATACATATCGTTATCATTAGAGCTAAACACAATCAGTAGCAGATCGCAATTGACATTCAGCTTACTTTCTAACTACTAAAAGAACTCAATTATCACGCTATATCATGAGCATGAATCTTGGGCGCGGTAATTCCGTTATCTTGGCGGGGTTACTCAAAAAGGAAACTGAGTTACCGCTAAGGTTTAAGACGTTCTGACCACATTTAAACAAGATCCTGAAATGCAGTATCGTTGTTTATATTAAAGTATTAATTCTACACCAAATAATGGCATTAGAGTCATTATGGCTGGAAGAAGAAAAAAGACAAATGAATATTCCAAACGGGGGTGTCTTTCATGCAAAAGGTCTCATGTTAAATGCGACGAACAGTTACCGAGATGCTCACGTTGCACTCGTCGGAATACTACCTGCGAATACCTGAAAACTTTCAAGAATTGCACAGTTGAGATACGTAACAAAGAATCTTCACCCATGAATAAAGAGTTAACTTTCGAATCTTCATCATTCTCGTCATCGCCAAGAAATGTAATTCTGCAAAATAGTAAGTCTCCGAGCATGCTATCTCCATCAGAAGAAGCTCAAAAACAATCATTACCATCTTTAGATGAACCACATTATCCTGAACAAATTTCAGAAATAAGTGGGACAAATTACAACAAACTTGGTATCAGTTCTGACGACCCAATACCAATATATTTGGATTGCCACAATATAGAAGACTGCAAAATAGCTTCTGTACAATTGCCCAATTTCTTTAAATTTGAACTTTCGCTTGAAAATGGGACTCTAATTAACTTCATAACAACAATTGCAAAAAAAGATGCTTTGCTTTCTACGCATAGCACAAATTTCAACAATCAGGAATTTGTAGACTTTATTTGGACTATGTGCCGCATTACAAAGTTTTTCTTTATTTTTTCTTTGTTTCCAAAAGACTACATTTTACATATTGAAAGCATCCTTTTTCAACTCATTTCCAACTTTCCAATTCTTCAAACAATGATTACCTATCATGCATCATCACATATGGCCAGATTGTATAAGATAGCAGGGTATGAAAAGGCATTCACAATGTGGAGACAAGTTGAGGTAGTTTCATTTCATCAGTGTATCGAGTATCTAAAAACTAGATTGGAATCGGCAACTACTTTTGTTCAACATGTTGTTTTGACATTTAACGTAGTTATTATTTACTTAGGAAACGTCAGTAACTCAAGCGGGCACATGCATCTTTCTGGTTGCTACGAACTTATCAACAAGTGTTATAAACTTTTGCCCAATGTAAGCAAATGTACAACCTTAGAGTTAATAGGCTTAGAATTGTTTACTTTTATTATTGACTGGTACAAACATACATCCTTAATGGCAATGATTTCAAGCCAAAAAAGGTTTTCAAAAGTGGAGCTCCCACCTTCAATACCTGCAATATACAAAAGATTGAAAATCAGTCAAAATGATGTTGATTTTGTATCAGGAAATGCCAAACAACTTGATTACTTCATAACTCTTATGTGCCAGGAGATGCAACTTCTTGAATCGAAAGGAATTTATTTTTCAGGCTTGAGTTGTGTGTACTTTGCAGTAACTAAACATATTTCGAAAACCCTTGAAGATGCTCAAGAAAAGGGACTTATGCTCCTGCAAACTTTGAGTAGAATACAAAATCAATTCACCTACAAAAGGTTAGAATCAAATGATTTTGAGCTGGACTTGACTCTTAAAATGTGCAACTTGATGTCCTTCCAAGGTCTGTACCTTTACTTGAGGTTCTTTTTTATGGGTGAACGTGATCCATTAAAGATTCGCAGTCTTCTTCGTGACTTGTTGGACAGTTGCTACTCAATGCCGTATAAATCTTCATGTGCCATTTTACGACATTGGGTCTTGTATATTGCTGCTTTAATAGCACTTATTCAACATGAGGCTATTATTTACGAGAAAATAATTGAGATCTTTAAGCTTTTCCAAGCTAACGGAATGGAAGTTCATTCAATCTGTATACTTGAAGATGTACGGCAAATTCTGGAAAAGCAGACATACGATGACCTTCTTTCCTCTGAATACAATGTTGTAATTTGCTAGCAGAAGTGGTATTCAATTATATAAATCGTCTATAATAGGATTTTTAGTTTAATCACTCTCCTCCTCACTTGATTCTTCTTCAGATTCCTGTTGTAAAAACTCGATCCATTTAGCAACACGCTCTCTGATATCAGGATACTCATGTGATTCCTTGGAGTTCCACCAAGCAAGAACATTGTCTTCATCAACGATGTCAATGTCATACATAATAACAGCAATACAACCAAACAATGTGGCACGATAATCAGCATCCAGTTTACTACAAATTTGTTGCAATATGAGAAGCAAGTCTACCTGGTCTTGGTCATCGAAAACTTGTCTTTCAAACATCTTACCCCATTTACGGAAAATCTTTTCCGCAGCTTCTTTCACTGCAAGCGTACCAGTGCTAACAAAACTGGTCACACGTTTGATCATAGCAAGACACGAAGCTTCACGCACTTCATGGTATGTAACATTCATACTCATACGCAATGTATTAAGTTCGAGCATTGCTGTGTCCAAATCATGATTATTTTCCATCGCACGTTCAACAGTAGCAATTGCTTCAAGGTCAAATCTCTCACCTTCATCTTCGGATAAAAAGACAGACGTGGAAGACTGTGTACGCTTCTTCTTGCGGCTGTGATGTACTGTAATTGTGCTTGATGCAATCGACGAATCAGACATATTGAGCTCGTCCATTTCGTATATGATACCGCTGTTGGTAATTTCATCGCCAAACAAAGAAGCGTCATCATAAATAAAACCAATACCGTTGACGCCGACAGCTAAAGGATCCCGAACAAGATTGCTGCTGCTGATATTAGAGTCTGAATCTTCCAACTCATCTTCACTGCTCATCGTTTCACTCGAAACAGCGTTATTGATTCTGGTTTTGACAAGTTTGACGTTATTCGGAACAACAACATTCTCATCCACAACAACTCCAAAAGATACAACAGAACCTGGGCTAAGTGTTGCGTTGTTTTTAATGAGAGCATCGTTGGCCACAATTGCATGTTTGATGACACAATTATCTTCAACAACTGCACCATCCCAAAGATAAGAGTTTTCAATCACCACGTTAGATCCGATTTTACAATTACGTCCAATAACAGAACTTTCTATTGCAGTACCATCACCAACAAAAGAATTACTTCCAATGACAACACAAGATGATAGTTTACTAGATTGAGAAAGGATAACGCCATTTTCCTTGTAAACATTTTTAGAGTGGTAGGTGTATGTTTGATCCTTTCCCAAGTTGCATTCGGGTACAATTGGGTATGCCCATCTTTCAAGAACATCTTGTGAAATTCCATCATATGTCTGCCATGATTCCACACGTGCTGAATAGTGAGTTTTGGTTACGTATGCATATATATGCTTCTTGAGCAAATCACTGCTGAGGACACCTTTGACAAAATCAGAACGAAGTGTCTGATAGTCAAAATTTTCTTGAAAAATAGTTGGTACTTGTGCTGTGCATATATCAACATGACAATCGATAAGGTTGTTGTTTATTTCAAATTCTTCAATATCTTCAAGAACTTCTGGGTCGATATTGACAGTAGTTTTTTTACCATTAATTGGTGGAAGATCTTGGTAATACAAACATCTATTAGTAGCTTTATCCATAATAAAGCATGCTGGTTCAATAATTGATCTTGAACGGTGCATTGGTGCGGCTTGAGTGAGTACCATAGTTGCAATATAATCTCTATCACTTTGTTTATAGACCTTATGGTTTTCTAAAACTTTTGTGATATCAAGGTTGGTCACTACATCTCCAGAGACAAGAATAAAGTCTCCGTTTATAAGACCTCTTGAATCAATATCTCTCATGGCGTCACCAACGGAACGCGATTCCTTTGAAGCAATGGTTTGAATCTTCTTAAACGGCGATGAAACTGATACCCATTTGGATTCATCAATATATGTTTGAATTTGGTCTGCATGAGCACAACACATGATATAAACCTCTTCAACTACACTTGATTGTGCTAAAAACTCCAGTGTATATTCAATTAATGGTACGTTAGCTAAGGGTAAAAGGCATCTGGGACGAACATAGGTTAATGGCATAAATCTTGTTTGGAACGAGTCTGCAAGGACTATAGCCTGCATTTTTGATTCTTCATCATTATCCTTTGCTTTTGGTGGCATGGTAGTTTAATGGTATTTGATATTATAATATTTTGCTGCATTATATGAGTTGGTCAGTAAATTTTTCAATTTTCGACTGAAATTTGAACTTGGTGAGCACCAAATTTAAATTTCAGTCGCTGTCCTTGTGCAATCATCGATACGATCAGTAATATTTTAAAGATTAACAATTAATTACAGAGGAAGTATGATAAATGTATATTAAATATATTATGATAAAATTGAATTAAATCGAATTATAATAAGGTATCAATTAAAATTAGGTCAGATCGAAGGCATACTTAGATTTTTGTCTGAGTTGTTTACCCCATTTCATGAAGGCCAAAGGACAAAGGATTAAAGCTACTGCGAATAAACCAAGTAACAAACCTGCCCAGTTAGTACCCATGTTGTGGAACATAAAGGAAGCAAAAAGAGGGAAAGCTGCACCAAACGCAGATCTTAAAACGGCATTTGCTGCCATTGCAGAAGCAGCAAAAACCAAGTAAGCATCAATAATATAATTCATTGAAGGATTAAAAATAGTGATAAGACCGAAACCTGTGAAAAGACCAGAAATTGTTGGAACAATCCAGTGAACTTTATGATGATAATTACCTGTCCAAGTAAACCATAAAAGACCAATTGGGAAAGCGATAGCACCAACAAGCATTGGAGGTAATCTATTTTCTGGGATAATTTTACCACCACTTGCTTTCATTTTAGCATTATAATCACGTTCTGAGTAAATACAGAAAAACCCTCCAAAGAATTGACCAATAACCAGACCAAAATAAGGTAATTCTGCAACACCTGGTTTCATACCATAACCTTCAGCAAAGACAATTGGATAAGCTGTAAGGAAGAGATAAACCATACCATAGATAAATGCATTGTAAAGTGTGATAAAGAAAAGAATTGGTTCTTGAAAAAGCATTTTGATAGGTCTAGCTAAATTGTTTTCAACAATTTCTTTAACAGTAAGTGAAAATTCATCATGAGGTGCATGGATACCCCAATTACCTGTACGTCTTCTAATGTCTCTTGCCTTATGAACCAAAATAATTGGATGATGAGATTCAACTTCCCATAAAATGATAGTTACAAATGAAGCTGCTGCTAAGATACCTGTAAGAAATTCTGTCCATCTCCAGCCAAGTGAATGATTAGCAACAATGAAACCACCAATAAATGGAGCCAATAAAGGACCAACGAAAACACACATAGAGAAGATAACAATTGCCGTACCTCTTGTTTCATTACCAAACATATCTGCAAATGAAGCAGGAACGACAACCAAGGGCGCAGCACCCAAACAACCAGCAAAGAAACGACAAATGAGAATAGATTCTAATCTATCAGAACAAGCGACAGCGAAATTAAAACAGCAGAAAGTAAGGGAAGATAACACAATGACAGGTCTTCTACCATAAAGTTCGGAAAGAGGAGCCCAAATAACAGGACCAGTTGCAAAACCTAAAACATAAAGGGAAACAGAAAGGGTTGTAACAACTGGAGCAACGTGATAAATTTCAGCTAATGGAAGAACTGCTTGAGCGAAAATTGCAGAACCAAACGAGATACAGAAAGTATTACAACCAATGATCACACATTGAGCTAATTTCTTTTTGAAGGGCCAATTGTGAGGGTGTAAAGGATCAGTTGTACCATCGAAAGCAACTGTATAATCAGAAGCATCTGGTAACATTGGTGGATAATCTCTACCACCACCCATTTTTGGACAAGGTTCAGAAGAATCAATATTTAAGTGTTCAGCACCAGTAAGCTTTCTCGAAATTTCTCTTGACAGTTGAGAATGACTTTCAACTCTCATCATTTTTTGATCATCAGATTCATCTACAGCAATTGCACCATTTTCAAGATCTCGTAGGTTTTCATCTCCTGAAGAACTACTATCTGATGAGTGACGATTAGTATCAGGTTGGAAAGGACGCACGTCTACTGATTGATCATCATTAGCAGAATTATTAGCTTCTTTGTCTTTATAAGAATTTGTCGAATCAGTACGTTCGATATCAGACATGATTTCGTTAGTCTATTTGAAATAAAGAACGAAAAGAGTGAAGGGAGAAAATGAACTAAAAAGCAGAGGAGTAAAGAACAAAAGAGGTAAAAGTTTACTAAAAAAATATTGAAAAGTACAACAGCTAACGGTCTGTAAGATATTGACAATTTGTGTCAATATTAGTTGGGCTTTGTCAGTCTAAAGTAGTTTTTTTTTACTTCCGCACCTCTTCCGCCGGCTCTTGATCCGCATTATACTTTTTGCATTATTTACAATTTGAAAGAAATTTCAAGATTCCCCGGATATAGTGAATTTGAATAATTTTCTAGTGTTGACAAATTTACAGATTTTGGAAGGGAAAGCGACCTGATCAGTGGTGACCAATGTTATTCAAGAACAGATAGGCTGGATACATATCACATCCGGTAGTTGTCATAGGAACCCATTATCCGATTAGTGATGAATGGCAGAAGGTGTTTTCTAGACAGTGGAAAGGCTTATTAATTGCATCACTTGTGAAGCAATTTAAGGCTAGCTGAAATTCAATTCCCAAATGCCGATTTCAATTTCGCGGAGCCGCAAAAAGAGGAAAAAGAAAAACACCGACCGGCTGAAATAAAGAGCTCGAAATCTGAAATCTGAAATTTGGGGTTTGGGGTTTGGGGTTTGGGGTTTGGGGTTTGGGGTTTGAATGTGCCGGGTATACACGGTACAATGCGGTTATAGACGGTGGCCATTGGTGTGGATAAGGTGGATTAGATAACTGCTAAATTGGAGGGGGGGTGGGGACCCTAATCACTGAACCCCTTAACTTGTTCTGTATTACAATACCGCAGAAACATCAGCAGACACGATTTCCACGTCATGTCACCTGACTTGACTGACAACTTGACTTAACTCGACTAGTAGACTTCACACCACTTGATGCATCAGAGGCGCCGTGGATAGACGAGAAGAAATTTGACATATTCATGCATTGTGTGTGCAAAACCTCGTGGTGGACTTTTATGGTTAGCGACATAATTATAATTAATTTTGCTGAGACAGGCCAATTTTTATTTCGCGCAATAACAAAAATGGGCTAGTCGGTCTTTCCCCGTGACACGTCGATCGACTATACCATTAGAGCTTTTTCGGAGGCTCGACCGTACTTTCCGCGCTTATGATCTGTCAGACGAGACGAGACGTTACATGTAAGCTGTTGAATTGATATATTGACTAGAATTGACATGGAGATTGAATCATTTTCATCAATTTCTCAATTAAATTCAAATGACAGACAATTCAACAACAACAGAACATATCAGTACTGACCACAATAATGCCCAACCAAATTCTTTATATGAACGTTTACTGCAATCATCACATCCAGTAGCTCTTTTATCATATATTGTTCTTCGTATTGCACCATTGACAGTATATTTATTTGGAATGTTATTTACTCATAGTTATATTCTTTTCTTTATACTTGTCATACTTTTACTTGCCGCTGATTTTTGGAATACTAAAAATGTGGCTGGTAGACTTTTGGTAGGTTTACGTTGGTGGAATGAAACAAGTGAAATTGGCAAAACAATTTGGGTTTTCGAAAATGCTGATCCAAATAAATACATTAATCCAATTGATTCAAATGTTTTTTGGCTTTTACAATATACGGTACCAACATTTTGGTCATTACTTGCAATTGTTGCATTACTTAAATTACATTTGATTACTTTAATATTAGTCGTTATTGCTATCGCTTTATCATTAACAAATACAATGGCTTATACAAAATGTGATAAATTCGGTAAGGCAAATGGTATTGCAAATTCTTTCTTTTCCAATATATTATCTAGATTCAATCCGCTCTCCGCGTTCACGTAGTTTATACCCAACGAACGATTTATGTAACATTTTATTATTAACATCTCCATCCCATTCCTCACCAATAGCTTCAATTTCTTCCAATATCTTCCCCTTATAATAAATATATGTTTTCTTAATATTATTCAATTGACCTTCATTAATAATACATCCTTTACTCATCAATTCACGTAATTTCTCATTCACTTCCATAAATTCATCAATAACAATTTTTTCAATTTCTTCATAAATACAAACTTCTAGCTCCATATCCCTTGTTATTTCAAATATTATACTTTTTAAACCTTCAATCTCTATTCCACATGGAATACGTCTAATAACGGGTAATGGATCCACAAGTTCTCCAACATTACGTAAGAGTTCTTTTGAGAAATCACTCTTTTCCATTGCATAATCTAACAAATAATCCCATAAATAACGCTCATTAATTTCCTGAACAAACTTTATTGCTAATTTTGGATCTTTCAATTCATCAATAATAACTCTTAATGCCTTTTTATTTTCTCCAATTTTACTTAATAAGAAAACTAACTCCTTTAAAAGTTTGTATTCTTCACAAACAGCAATTGCTTTATCAATAGAATAATTTCGATGTTGTCGAAGAAATTTATTCAATTCAATAGAATTATACTTTGCATAAAGTTTAACAACTTCATCTTCAAAATCTGTAATGAGTTCAGGATCAACTTTACGTAATTCTCGCAAGTATAAATATCTCAAAAAATCACGTTTGGAAAACAACTCCATTATAGTATCAACTGGAAGTTCATAAATATGTTTAATCAACAATTGAATATTACTTTTCAGTTTTTCATCAGAATGATCTTCAATACCCAGCATTGCTATTTCTGCTAATTGATCTTTGAACTTTTGCATTAAATGGTATTTATCCAAAAACCCCATCAAATTGATATCTTTTAGTATGATTAATTCCGGAACACATAATTCAGGTTCATCAAGCTCTAAACAAACTTGAATATAAAGTTCTCTCGTTTCGTCGTTCAAGTCCTCACTTAATCGACCTTGTAAATTTTTAACATCAAAAACACGATGATCCCACAAATTGGCTAGTCTAATTACCTCTTCAAATTCACGATTTGTTAATAACTGGTCCAAAATTTCATCATAAATTTCATGATTAATTCCAATGTAAACATGCGGCAATACGTCTTTGCATTCCATTATACCCAATTTAGGAACCCATTTATTCCACATTACATTATGCGAATCAGGAATCCAATCACGTAAGAACAAAACACATTTACCTTTCTTTCCTGCCTCAAACCATTGTTCCATTTGCAATTCCCCAATATGCATTCTTTCCTCTTCACTTAATACATGACCACTCAGTTCCCAAGCTTCTAAATATCGCTCATTCCTAATTAACCAATCAATTTTATCTTTCAATGTATATGGCTCCACAATTATTGCATCATGTGCTGAAATCAAAAACCATCGCTGCTTATTTGGATCTTCATGTAAAGTAAAATCATTTATTCCGAGTCCTTCATACCCATTCAACATTATCTCTTCAATACTAACCTCTTCAAAAGTCACACCGTCAAAAACTTTCAACTCTGGTGGAAAAAATTGTGTACCAACTCGAGGCAAATAGTTCAATACAACAAAATTTTCATTATACTCCACCAAACCAGCAATTAGACAATCGTTTACCTTCTCTCGACATATAATTTCTACGGTTTTCTCTTCCATATGAAGTAAACTAGAAGCAGCACCACTCAATACGCTACCCATTTCAGTTCCCATATCATTTGTACCACCTTCAATTTTTAAACTCCATATGGTATCTAACCAACCTATTAAAATCCTGAATTTGTCCAATTTCACCCTCGGCCAATACAATTCTGGCCTTCCAATTCCTATTGGAACAGGTAAACGAATCAACTCCTTCTTATTGCTTATCTGTGCTATTGTAATTCCTGAATCATTGCACCATAATAACAAACCATCATGTTCTTTAATTGCTGTAACACACCCTCCAGTTGCAACAACTGTATCTTGTCGTTGGCCAAGCCATCCTTTAGTTGAATAAACCACTTCACCAGCTGTACCACCACTGAAGAATCCCTTGGTTTTACCGTACGGTTTATACAATGCAACTGCATGTAGTGGGCGTTTCATATCATATTTAACCACATCAGATTCAGCAATACTACCCACATTCACGGTCCCATCCATTGAAGCAGTCGCAAAATGTACTCCATCAGAGTCAATGGCTAATACAGATGCTGTATGACCCTTGAACATCCTAATTACTTCAAAATTTGAGCTCAGAATGACAACCATCCCCGAGTGTGTCCCCAATATGACATTTGTAGATGTAACACAACTGGCACTTACCCCATCTGATGTAAACAAACGAGTTGGTAATCCATTGATTCGTTTATATTTAAATAAAGGTGGACTCTCTTCATACTCCGTGTCGGACTCTGTATCTGACATGTATCAGTGGTATGCACCTGAAGTGTTTAATACGTCGAATTTATACGTCACAACAGCGTTATATCAAGCTAGTAAGTAGTAAGTCCAACTTCACGTAAGCGCTAGGGCTCGTGCACACGCGCATCGCGCATCGCGAAAGTCGAGTTCAGATTTCGTGTGCAAGCGCTCTAACGGGGGCTGCTAAACAATACGTCCCCCCAACTGGTAGCAATGTGGTTCTGTGCTAGTATTACATTGGCTACAGTGATATAGGCATTGACGTACAAATACAAATTAACTACAAGCCTAAACATAGCCAGTGCAGTAGCAATATTAGATAAGCGGGGTATAGCAACTCACTTGGTGGGGGCGCAGATTGCAGGGTTCTGGTTACGCGGAGTTGATATTCAGTATTCAGTTCTTGCGACCCTGATCAAACTGAATTTACCCAGATACGAGAGATCCGCATTATGACACGATATTTGTAGAGCCCTTTTCTGACTATTTGGGTCAAAATTTTGGCCACTAGATCACTCGATTGGTCGGATTCCAAAATTCGGTGTAATTTTGTTTAACTCGAGGGTCTAGACTGGTTACCAAATAGAATTTTAGGGGTTTAAACTTTGGTGCCATAAAGAAAGATGAGTCTACATATCGAAGTTTCACTAGAGAATCCACCAGTACTCATCGTTATCAATGCCCGATTGAGACGGAGTTGCTCTAGTGTGAGCTGATGCGAGTGCATACGAAATTGCCGCGGAAGAGAAAGTTTCCATTATAGGAAAAAAATCTCTACCGGACTTGAATGATCTTCTTACATGAAAGCAATCTAAATTGTATGTTTTGTTTCCCATTTCAAATAGAGAACACGTTCTGGAAAGCAAAAACTGGTACCAAACTTGCTATCCACTGATGTATTTCAATCAACAATGTCTAGATGATAGTCAGTTGTTTGCTATTGACTTTTGTGCATAATTCCATATATAATGCTGTTCCCAAGGCTATCCAAATTTATAGATGCTACGTCTCTTTTGACTCTACTATCTACGCCCATTAAGCATCTATTATGAGACTAAATAATACGCTGTTCTTTTGGATACAGTTTTTTTACTGTTTCACATATGCAGAAACTATCAATACTAATTTGGAGAAAGGTCTTCTTGGATTAATTTACAACTGCAATACGCTAAACAATTGTAATGATATTCTTGAAAAGAACATTGACACTAAACAGCCTATTGCTTCTTTCTTTCAAGATTCGGACTCTTCAATCTCTTACAATAACATTGCAAGTGAGTTTCACAAACTAGATATTGAAAATTCAAATTTTATCGTTCAAAAATCAGGTTATTTCAAACGTATGTTATTTCTACTCACTCATTTCCTATTGAAAGAAACACTAATACTAACATTTAACTTTTTTTACAGCTTCCGAAAGTGGTCTTTATGGTTTTGACTTTACAAATAAAGATATCTACTCCTTTATTGAAATTAACAACATTTCACACACTAATAAACACTCAGATTATTCGACCTTTTGGATTTACCTAGATGCTGACACCGTCTACAATGTTCGTGTTATTACTCTTGCCAACAAATTGTCATTAAAATCACCTATTTTAGCCACAACTCCTTCCGGAAGACGTGAAGATATCTTATCGTTCAGCTACCATGCTAAGTCATCGAATGCAGTTGGGGCATCAAATCAACACAACATCATCAAAAGGGAAGATGATGATCCTAATGATGAACCAGTAGATCTTACTTTTTGGGGGGAGTATACCAACACAATAACTTACACTAAATGTTCTACAGAAGGTACTATTATATGCTCCGCTGTCCCAACTATAACTACTATCTCAGATTTGGTTGCTAAAAGCTATTACGTAACATGTCCATTACCACCTGATGTTACAGGTAAGTTGATAGAAGGCGACCATATTTCAACTCATTTTGCACCTGGTGGAATCGCAATTACAGTGACTTCAAAGAGTTATAGTGGAATTAGTGATGTTACTTGCGTGGCTACAACAACTTTATTAAATCCAGCAGAATCCATAGTCACCGCTGTATGTACAGCCATTGAAAGTGATTTTATGCCCGGCCATGACCTTTATGTGACTTCTTGTCAATTTCCAGAGGATGTCAGTGGCACCTTCCTTGCCAGTACCAAACTTTATCAAGACAATACATATGTCTATTACATTTTGCCAACATTCTCACCAGTAACAACAACTATTACAGTAACGAATCCCATTGAAACAGGAGAAGTTACATGTTTCCTTCAGTTGGATACATTTTCAAATGACCAAACAACCTCCATTCCTACCACTTCATGTGAAATGCCTTCCAACCTACCAGGTGAAATAGTAACTTCAACTTCCACTTTTGCTCTTACAGGTAAAAGAAAAACAGTCACTTTTACTTTGACAGATTATCCATTTGAGTATATACCACTACCTGTCACTATCACTGTGACAAATCCAGTCAGTTTGACCGAAGAAGCCACATGTAATGTTTCATTCACAGCAACAACTGCCTTTGATACTCCATATACTTTTGCAACAACATCTTGTTTGATGCCAACTGATATTGAGGGAACTTTTGTTGAAGCCTTAACTACCACTACTTTCACCAATGATGGCCAAACATCTTCCTTTGTTGTCACTAACGTAGTTATTCCAACGTATACACCAATCGAATCTATCTTCACAGTAACAGATTTTATTGGAAGAACTGGTGATGCTACCTGTGAAATTCAATTCACTACTGAATTAGCAGATGAAGATACTATATCCTTTCCAACAACATCATGTACCATGCCTACTAGTATTACTGGAGAATTTATCTCAACGGCTACTACCATCACAATTGATAACGATACAGATCTTTACAGGTTCACAATCATTAACATGAACGTACCTTCGTATGGTCCAATCAAAACCACTTTTCCTGTAACTAATCCAGTTAATATAGCTGGTTATGCTAGTTGTGAAATATCAGTTACTACGCAGCTACTTGACACGGTTACTGTTTCGATTCCAACTACTTCCTGTAATATGCCTGAAGAGTTCACTGCTACCTTCATTGATGAAACTTCAACAACAACTTTTATTGATGATGGAATCACATCTGTATTAACCGTCACTAACTTACTGAATCCTCAATACTCTGCTGTTCCTACATACATTGTTGTCACAAATCCTACGGGTCAGACAGCATCTGCTTCATGTGCAATCAACTTGACACAAGAACTTGTTGAAGGTACCACTGTTGCAATACCTACTACTATATGTGAAATGCCAGATGAAATTGATGGATTTTTTGTTGATGGTACTACTACAACTGTTTTCACAAATGGTGATATCACAACCACATTGACAGCCACCAACGTTAATGTTCCCCAATACAACGCTATTGTGACCACTCTAACTTTTTCAAATCCTATAGGAGAAGCCGAAATGGGTACATGTGAGATCAATTTAACTACTGTCACTGCAGCTGGTACTACAGTTGCACTTCCAACCACCTCTTGTGACATGCCAAACGACCAAGATCTAGAGTTTGTTGCTCGTACTTCCACTACTGTGTTTTCATACGATGGGTCAACTACAACTATTACAATTACCAACACCGCACTTCCAAGTTTCCCTGCGATTAATACTGTTATCACAGTTACCGATCCTACTGGGTATACTGAAGCTGCTACCTGTGAGATCGCATTTACCGAAATTGATGTTTTACAATCAATTGATCTTTTAGCTACTACATCATGTTTAATGCCTGATAATATTCAAGGTACATTTTCAACCGCTACATCAACTATTGTTGTCACTAACGGTGACTTTACAACCACTGTCACACTAACCAATGTCATTGAGCCACATTACAGTGTTGTAACCACAACTATGGTTGTTGTTGATCCAACAGGTTCTACAAGTGAGGCTAGCTGTGATATTGATGTTACTTCTGTTGCTGTTGCTGACACAACAGTCCTGGTACCTACTACTTCGTGTCAAATGCCTTCTGATGTGACTGGCTCATTTGCATTGACAACATCTACCACATCTATTTCTGGATCTACAGTTACTGTGACTAACACTAACTCACCAACTTTTTCTGCGGTCACGACCTTGTTGACTGCTGTGGATCCTACCGGGAATAATGTTGAGGCAGCTTGCGCTATACAGATTGCAACATCATTGTCCACCTCAATTATTGCTACTACTTCATGTACTTTACCTTCTGATGTGGCAGGTTCTTTTGCTGCCCAAGTCTCAACTACCGTTCTTTCAGTGGATAATGTTGAAACAACTGTAACGTTTACAAACTATATTATTGCCAACTTTGCCGCAGTTGATTACACAATGACCGTTACTGACTTAGTTGGTAATATTGATGAAGCTACTTGTGAGATCGAGTTTACCAGTATTTACATAGGTGAATCTACAGTGTCAATTCCAACTACCTCGTGTGATATGCCCGAAACATTACCAGGTACCTTCAAGACTGTAACATCTACTACCGTTGTTGTTGAAGGTACTGAATCATCTACTGTTACAGTCACCAACATTAATGTTCCTCTTTTTACCGCAGCTGATTACATGACAACTGTTACAAATCCTGCTGGTAATGTCATCACTGCGTCTTGCGCAATCAACCTAATAGACGTTTCTACGTTAGAGCTTGTCACGCAAATCCCGACAGCGTCATGTGAAATGCCAGATGGTGTAGGTGGTAGTTTTGCTGAAGTTGTTTCAACCGTTACTTTAACTTCAAATGATAATACATTTACTTACACTGTTACACAAAATGTGGTCCCAGTCTTTTCACCTGCAGTTTCAACAATGACAGTGACTGATATCAACCTTGGTGAAGTTGCTGCAACTTGTGAAATTGATTTCACCTCAGTGACTTTTGAACTTTACACTGCTTCAATTCCAACCACCTCCTGTGATATGCCAGAAGGTGTGGACGGTACCTTTGTTGCAACGATATCTACCACAGTTGTTGTAGAAGGAACAATTACATCTACATTTGAGGTCACCAACATTAACAAACCATCTATGGCTGCACTGCAAGTGTACACCACAACACTTACAAATACTCAAGGTGACACCATTGAAGCTACCTGTTCTATTGGATCTACATCCATTCCAGTATTACAAACCACACTCCATATTTCAACCACATCATGTTCTATGCCTGATAATGTGGAAGGAACATTTGCAAATGAAGTCTCCACTACAGTCTACAGCACAGGTGATTACACTACGACTATCACTGTAACCAATGCAATACTTGCAGAGAGTTGGGGAAGGAAAATGTCTACATTAACTATTACTACCACAGTTGCCAACGTTGTGTGTGCATACACCAGTACAACAACCACATCCACGGTCTCTGATGTTACTGTTGTTGAATTAGTAGTCATTGCCACACCAGCTTCAACCTGTGCTGTTACCACAAGGACAGCAGAAAACAGTGTCTGCTCCCTCTCCACAACTATTTCTTTGGTCACTACAGAGGTAGACAATACATTGTCAACTGTGTACGAAGAGGTTGTTTTAACACCTGCAGCATCGTGCCATTTGATTTACACATACGAACCAGCTGAGGATTGTGAGGAACATACGTATACTACCTTTATTGGTACCACCGACCCTGCAGGAGGCTATATCAATGCTACTCTTGTTGTGATTGAGACACCCGTTTCATCGCTATGTCTACTACCTACTGGTGGCTCCACTTTACCACCAATATCTATTCCATCAATATCTCTGTCATCCTCCTCATCTACAACGCCAAAGACAACGACAACACCGACAACACCGACAACACTATCACCAACACAAGTTCCTGGCAGTGATGAAGATGACATGCCTAATGACAATTCATTGACATATACAAAAACATCCACGACGTTTGCAACAGTTACTTCATGTTCCGACCACAATTGTAATGGTGCGGGTCACAACCCTAATGCAAACGGTGACTCTGATAAAGTTGGTACCAAAGATAGGCCAAAAGGAACCACGGGTACCGGTAGACCAGATTTAAATGCGCCAGCACCTACCGGTGAAACGCCAAAATCTGAAGGAGACATTGCACATGAAGGAAGAACCAATGCAACGCCAGAACCAACAGGTAAACCATCTGTTACTGGTGGTGCTAATCCTGGACATGCAGCCCCATCTTCTTCTTCTTCATCAACTGTTGATCAACCTATGTTTGAGTACCCTGTTGGTGCAGGTTCACATCTAGGATTGAAAGACAGTTTTGTTTTTGTGTTAGTGTCTATTTTTGCACTATTTGTTTAATTTGATTTTTCTTTTTTCTTAATTTATTGAGAGATACGAGTTCGTACCTTTCTTGTCAAAGTATGTATGGGTAGAAATTTGGCAATGCATTTTCATAATGTTTTGTTAACTTTTAATTACCATTATGTATCCATTTTATATTTTACTAAACCTTTTATCAAGATTCAAACAAGATTAAGCAGAATATTGATGGGGAAATCTACGACTGCCAAGACGGTGAACTATGTATTTATTAAGCACAATTGTATGTATAACATAAATTCAACCATTGGGAAAAAATAAGAAAACTGCGCAAAAGCGCACCCTCATGATATCGCATCCCTCAATTTTGCTAAATCTTGTTGTTGAAGCTAAAGTTTTGAAGTTGATAAGAAAGACACGACCTAGTAACAATGATTAACTATGGTGTTATCTGGAGTTATCTGGTGTGAAGCTTTTCTAAAGTGGTGCTTATTTGTTGATGTATAATTTTTGGACTCATTAAAAAGTACAGTTGCAAATGGGTAACATCATATGTCATTAATTTTATAGATCATGTAAGCTAAAATTGAACAGCAGACGTTTGTACGCAAATACAGACAGCCGGTTTTAGCTAAGCTCTTCATGTCATTTAAGTATGTTTTGATGGAGTATGCATGAATATTAGAATAAAATAAAAATGTGACTTTATGGCAAGAACAACAGACTCGTTTTGTCGGAAACTTCAAATTTCCGCTAGGCTTAAGGAAATATTGTTTTTACGAGGAAGTGTATGACGCTTTATGAGTGTTTCAACTTGATCAAGTAAATCAATCAATAAGATAGAATCACGATTTGAAAGCGAGTTATTGTTCATCCCATTACAATTGTTAATGACTTCAAATCCTTCTCTAAATCCCAAAAGTAGCTAGTTAGAGCTATTCTTTCTACTTTATTTTTCATGAACTTATTTTCAATATAGAGCTAATCTTTTCAATTTGGAAAGGTACACTTTTTCAAATTACAATCGCGTAACAACAACAAACTTGTTGTAAATGTGGTAACTAGATGAAACAACTTAAAGACCAGGTTGCTTGAATTCAGAGAGATGTAATTGTGAATACTCAATTCTAACAACTACTAAAACATTTGAAAAGTAAAGTGAAGAGAATTCTTTTTTTTTTAGATATACAAACTTTTGAAAGCAAAGATGAAATTTGTTCTTTAAAATTATTGAGGAAATAAATATTTAGTCTTTTCCTCAACTCAATAAAAACAAAGAAAATGGTATGTTTAATACCTCTAAACCAAACATTACATTCCAGGTACACGGAATATATATTTTATGAATTTTTAACATTTTTTTTGCATCTGTAGTAGGCAACAACATGGCAAATCTCAATAGTTTTTTGAAACATGATCGGCGTGCTACAGCCACACGCTAAATTTCGAATGGCCTAAAAAAATAGTTCGAGAAAATGTGACAGTAACTCTTACTAATTGATACACAACTAACTGTCTTAGTAAGCCTTTCAAATGTTACTATTTGAATTCCAACCAAAAAGTAAACTAAAGTGAGTTTCTAGCTTGGCAATAACAGCGTTGGCGACATTGTCGACTTAATCCGTTTTGATTGATATTCTTGAGAGACTATTCGCTTTCGTAACAAAGACTAAATAATAAATATCGTAGATGCCCGCCATCTCTTTTCCCATAAGATTGACCTATTCCCCACTCATCGTCACCAATTATCTGAATCAAACTCTTTTCTCACCACAAGTTAGCCAGTAGTGCGTACGTCTCTATGTGCTTGTCGAACAGGTTCTATAAACCCACAAATGCTTTCAGCTCTATTATTGTCAGTACCTACGTTTTTTGATAGTTTTTTAGCAGGTTCTAACTTGAACGGTCTGCCTAATTTCTAAAACTTCTGTATAATAATTTGACTAGCACCCTTCAAAAGCAGCAATCTATGGCCATAAGTAAAACCATCTCCATTCTTATTTGAAATAGAAACATAACTTTATTAGGAATCTCCACTTTTGATATAAGCTTTTGAGAATGTTCCACCACAGATTGTTGATTAACAGTTTTTGTGTGCACTATGTATGCATTTGTTATTTTTTGTCTAAATTATACATGATTCTGCCTGCTAAACGTTTTAGATCGAAAATACATCATAATACGTTCTTTTCACTAATCTCTGGGTTCTTTTATAATATTGGAGATTGAACACCGGGGACATACTATGTATGTGGCCTTGATTATGACAGCTTAGACATAGTATTCTCACAATTGTAATCGGGATCTAATAGTGTAAGGATCTCAATCTCTGTTGACTGATGTCAAGAATTCAGATCCAAAGCAATCCATGTGTTCACAAAACTTTTTGGCGTCAAATCATTACATTATCTTATCTTAGATCCTTACTCCTTCCCTCAGTTCTTCTCTTATATTCTTTGAAACATATGCCATACCAGAAGGAGCAGATATATCAGTAAGCCCGTGAGAATTTCTGAGAATTTTCTACAGCTATAATAGGCTGGACTATTTCAAAACCATTGAATAAAACATCTTTATTGAAACTAGTGCCGTCATTCACTAGCCAGTGTCATCCAAAAACTTTCAATTGTTTCTTTAATTACAAATGAGACAAATGAATGTGTATTCTTCGTATAGCTCTCAGCCGTACTGATACGAGTAAAAGTGAACCTCTCAAATAAGCGTATCATTTCAGTTCAGAGGGTTCAAAACGCCGAAAAAGAGTTTTCTAGCATTCTAGAGTTTAATATGCTTTTTTTCATTGCAATATTTCAAAAAATTGACATAAAATTGAAAGTATGGAAAAGAAGAAAAGATTTCATATTTTAGCATATCATTTTTCCAATGTCCATCTCATTCGTTCAAACATTACTGGTACTATTGAAACATTTTTATGGTTTCTCTAACTTGATGGGATCAAATTCAGAAAATTTGACGGCTATAGTTAAGATTTCTACTGCTAAAAACAATTACAATACAAAAAAAATTGTTTTGAACAAATCTTGAACATTTCATCATATATGTCTTATAATCAATATGATTTTTGAATCGATTCAAAATAAATGTCACAAAGTTTTGAGTTTTCTGGTTAATTGATGTTGTTGGTGTAGTTTTTCACCATAGAAAGTTGTGCATGTGCAGTCGAATGTTTTTCCCCAACAAGAATTCTTTAACCAATGCGAACTTACTCTTCTTAATTAGGATTGTCAGCCTTTTCAATAAATGTTTGTTGGAAAGTCTTTTAGGACGCTTTACAATCCACTGCTTGTTTTGAACTTGTAGCGCCTTATATAATTAACAATCATATTCCTGACACATAGATTCATAAAGTCCAAGAGTATTAGAATCAACAGAGAAAAAAACAGTTGATTTCTTTTCTATCTTCGCGAAGAATTGGACTTTTCCACGCATGTGATTGATGGTGGTAGCAAGCAAGTCTCTTAAACTTGAGGACTGTTAGATTACAGGACAACATTGATGGACTTGGTCAAAGACAGAGGGTATTTATGTTTGAAAATTTCAAGCTTATAGTATGCTCTCATTTTTAACATCAAAGATGAATGAACTGTCCAAGGTGAAGATAAGCTACACTATTTATCGTTGTCAAAGAAATGCCAGAACAAATAAGGAATCATGTTTGGCAGTAACCAATACTAACCCTTTGTAGAACAGAAACAGTTATATCAATACTTATGAAGAAGATGCATATTAAAATGTAACAATGTACAGTTGATTGTATAACAACAACTAGCACATATGTCCTGTCTTGGCGGTTTCAATGATGGAAAGTCTTCCACTATGGTTTCTTTAGTTTAAATCAAAACAAGCAAATATCGTTAATACCAGTAAATCACCGAGTCAGATTATAGATAACAAATGAAGATTGTTCCAAACAGTGGTCACTACCAAAGGTACTAATAAAGGCATGGAACATAAACGTAAGAAACTGTTGAGTTTTGATACATTTCTGGAGGTAAACAAATTACGCTAAACAAACTGAAAGATGGATTGGCATTGAGCTTAAGTAGTATGTTAGGTATCATAGAATTTGTTCTAATAGGTAAACAGTTTTGGTACAAGTAGAGGATACTAACTTTTGACTACTATAGTTTAGCAGATAAAAGGTGTTTTTGGCAACCCTCAATTTTGTTCCAACGTGTTGCGACAGTCTGTAACTTTTTCCCACGTTTATACGCTATCGTACGTAGTTGAGAGTTTACTGTTTGACGTCAAGTCTGTATTCTAAAAATATCCTGTAGGGGGGACAACATTGTTTTCAAATTTCCTTCCATTGTCAGCCACCGTGAGCTGATGTGGGTGCGTCAAACTCTAATCAAAAGCACCAGACTGGATTGCTACGAAGAGAGCGCGGTTATTGTTGAAATGCATAGTGTCTATTATGTCTGCAGAGTTTCGGCAATCATAGTTGCTGTAGAATTCTGCGCTGCATGTTTTCGCTTCCCGTTTTGGACGTAGAACGCGGTACTTCTTTTAATTTATTCCCCGGTTGCTGTCGGCATGAACACCGTTGTGCGTTGATAGCTAACAATACATCTGCATGGTCGTTGACGGGTTGCTTTGATCTGGCCCTGCAAATAAGTGAGTTACGGGATGTCAAAACCGCGTAGCAGACTGCATATCCGTTTCTTATAAATAGCTTCGATTATCACTCTTGAGTTATACACTTGAGGATCTTTCCATTTTACTTTTTCTCTTTTGTCACAATCAGCGTTTATGAATTTGGTACATATATTGTGTCTGTTGATTCAGTATCTGGTTAACCTCGCAGATGCTGAGACGTTTAACAACAACCCAGATAATGGGTTGTTCACATCAGTTTACAATTGTGATACACTCACCAATTGTCAACATCTTCTTTTATCCAACACCTATGATAAAACACCACACCTGTTTTCCTTTGTCCAACACCAAAATTCTGTCTCTCATTATACTGACGCTACACTTGTTCAAGATCTACCTGTTGAAGGATCTAACTTCATTGTTCAGAAATCGGGTTACTTTAAACGTATGTCATTGCTTCTTATTTTGCTTTTCCCATCATTAACCAATACTAACATTATCTATTATTATTAATACAGCTTCTGAAAGCGGTCGTTACGGCTTCTACTTTGAGAACATTGATTCATACTCATCTATCAAAATCAACGATGTTGTACACATTTATTCAAATGTAGATCACGCACCTTTTTGGATTCATCTAGACTCAAATACTGTTTATAGTGTTTGTTTTGCCGATGTTGCTACCGAGCTAAAAAAAGATACCTCTATTGTTGCTATCAATCCATCGGGAATTCATGACAATATTTTAGTTTCTACCAATGATATCAAACCTTTCTATCCTAATGAGATTTCTGCACAGTCGAGTGTTGTCAAAAGAGAAGATGATAATCAAGGAGATTTATCAGCAGGCAAACCAAACAATTCACCAGCAGACAAACCAGACGATACACCAGTAGACGTTACTTTTTGGTCTTCCCTTGCGCCGACTATCACCTACAAAAAATGTTCTAAAACTGACTATATTACTTGTTCTGCTGTTCCTGTTATAACAACTGTGTCTGATATTGTTGCCAAAGTATACACTGTGACATGTCCCGTACCAGCAGATGTTAAGGTTGTCTTTGACACAACTACAACTGTTTCAGAATATATCACCACTGGAACCACAATCTCTTTTACATCAACAAGTTATGCGGGTGTCTCTGACGTCACCTGTATGGCCGCAACCACTTTGATGGATCCAAAAGGCACTGCAGTTACCGCTACTTGTGCAATCCAAGCTACAACACAGACTACAAATAAAAAGGTTCAATCTTTTCCAATCACATCGTGTGCTATGCCTGCTAATATAATGGGGGATTTCCTTCCACTCACATCCCAAACAATTGTTTCAGGTATCATTTACACAATCACCAATGTGAATTCACCAACATTCACTGCTGCCCAAACCACCTTGCCTATCACAAACCCTGTTGGAAAGCACGGTGATGCAACTTGTGAGATCAACTTTACATTCCCAGCGGCAGATGTTCCTACAATATCTATTCCAACTACGTCCTGTTCCATGCCTGCTGACTTTAGCGGTACATTCATTGACGAAGTATTCACAACCACTGTTGGCGATTCCACTTTGACAGTCACAAACGTCAACAACCCTCAATATTCTGCTGTTGCTACAAACCTCGTCATTACTGATAGTGCGGGCCAAATAGCAACTGCTTCATGTGCAATCAATTTGACACAAATAGCTGTTGCCACCACCACTGTTGCAATACCTACTACTTCATGTGAAATGCCGGTCACTATTGACGGATTTTTTGTGGTTAGTACTAGTACTACTACTTTCACCGACGTTGATGTCACAACGGCATTGACAGTCACAAACTTCAATCTTCCAAAATACGGTCCTATGGTCATTACATTGACTTTTTCCAACCCTATAGGGAAAACAGAAGACGCTACATGTGAAGTCGACATTACCAGAGTAACTGCATTAGGTACTACCATTGCACTGTCAACTACCTCGTGTGACATGCCTGAAGAAAAAGGTGTAGAATTTGTTGCTCGTACATCTACTAAAGTATTTTCATACGATGGCAAAAATACAATTATCACTGTGACTAACACTGCAAATCCAAGTTTCCCTGCTGTTGAATCGGTTACTACTGTTACTGATTTTGCTGGAGTTGCTGGCGCCGCTACTTGTGCGATCGCATTTACTGAGATTGATGTTTTGCAATCAATTGCGTCCCTTGCCACTACCTCGTGTGCAGTGCCTGTAGGTCTACAAGGAACATTCTCTGCAGTCACTACAATTTCTACTGTCACTAATGGCGAGTTTACAACCATTGTCACGCTAACCAACATCAACGAGCCACATTACTTTGCTATCACCACCAATATGGTTGTTGTGGACCCAGCAAACGTGACAGGCAAGGCCAGCTGTAATATTGATGCCACCTCTGTTACTGTTGCAGATAAAACTGTGTTAGTACCTACCACATCGTGTCAAATGCCTGCCGACTTGACTGGCTCATTTGAGATTGCAGCATCCACCACTACGGTGTCTGGCCTTGCTCTTACTGTTACCAATGCCAACATTCCTGTATTCTCAACTGTCACTTTAATCAAGACGGTAACCAATCCTGCTGGCGTAATAGGTAAAGCCACATGCGCAGTCACATTTACTATGCCAACCGCGTTTGGTTCCACAGTGAGTATTCCAACTACATCATGTTCAATGCCAGCCGATCTTTCAGGAACTTTTACCGAGACATTATCCAGCACCGAAGTCATTAGCGGTACAACAACGTCCACTCTTGTTGTCACCAACATCAACGTAGCTGTGCTTTCTACTGTCACTTTAATCAAGACGGTAACCAATCCTGCTGGCGTAACCGGTGAAGCCACATGCGCAGTCACATTTACTATGCCAACGGCGTTTGGTTCCACAGTGAGTATTCCAACTACATCATGTTCAATGCCAGCCGATCTTTCAGGAACTTTTACCGAGACATTATCCAGCACTGAAGTCATTAGCGGTACAACAACGTCCACTCTTGTTGTTACAAACAAGGATATTGCGTCGTTTACAGCAAGCTCTTCACAAAGTACTTTATCATCACATGAATCAGTCTCGTCATCTAGTTTGTCATCCTCAGCAAAGTCATCTTCTTCGCAAAAGCCATCATCCTCAAAGGCATCTGTTACACCACATAGTTCGGGTTCATCACGGGTTTCAGTCTCATCACAGAGACCATCCTCGCAGAGACCATCCTCGCAGGCACCAATCTCATCCCATAATACATTGCCTTCGACTTTATCATCGTCTTTCATTTTGTCATCATCGAAGATTTTGTCCTCTTCTTTGAGATCATCACTTTCTTCAAGTTTATCATCTTCTTCTAGTTTAGTTTCCTCTGGTTCAGCTTCCTCTCCAACTTCTGCATCATCATCATCATCATCATCATCATCATCATCATCATCATCATCATCATCATC
>SELW01000567.1:0-23657 GCA_004931855.1 Pichia inconspicua
TTTCCAATAGGGAGAGACCTGTGTAGTCGAATTGTTGCTCCATTACTGTATTGTAAAATGTCTCCTCTTGTTGTACTATAGGATGAGGATTCTGTTCATCTTCAATTTTAACACGTTTATGATGTCCTCTATCACCACGATACTCACCGCGTGTATTGTAAGAAGCTTTCCTTTTATCGGGGCTTGTAGAGCGAGAATGGTTAGGACCGGCATTAATGTTCTCATCTTGGAAAATGTATGGGTTTTGCTTCTGCTTTTTGAAAGGAGAGCTGGTATTGGTACGTCTTTGTCGTTTATGTGGCGGTGAGGATTGTAATGTTGGAGGTGGATCGGGTGATGAGGAGGATGAGGATGACGACGAGGAAGAATTTGATGAGGATGTATCCAGTAAACTATCTTCCATATCAATCACAATTGGATCATCCTTTGTACCAGGATGAGAAGCATCTGATGTATCACCACTACTATGTGACTCGGCAGTTTCCAAAGAATCCATTTCTGAAGAACTATCACTCGGGATAACTTCAACTGGAACATCAGTTTCAGCAATGCCATCATTGCTAGCTTGAGGAGGGAATCCACCCACATCATCCCATGACACTCCTGTTTCATCAGGATCATACCTAAACCCACCAGTTGCTACTTCTTCAGGAACAAACTTGAATGTTGGTGGTTTCTCCGCTTCATTGGGTTTCTCATTGGAAGGGTTTTCAACTTCTCCACCTTCCTTTTCATGTTTTTCACCATTTACTGTTGCTTCTCTTTTCAGTCTTTCTCTTGCTTCTTGTTCAATCTCTCTCGCTCGTCTTGCAGCAAGTACTGCCTCTCTTGCTCTAGCCTCCCGTAGTTTCCTACGTAACTCTTCAAAACGACGTTCATCTTCCATTTCTTTCTGCTGTTGATCTCGCCTTGCCTTTTCAGCACGTATAGCTTCCTCTCTACGTCGCCTTGCTTCCTCGTATTGTCTCCTTGTAGCATCAAAATGTTCATGTGGATTTCTAAATCCAAATGGCATTGACCATGTTGTCCATGAAGCCCCCGATGCACGATATGCCGTAGAAGTGGTAGTAGAAGCAGTTGCTGCTGATGTTGCCGTTGCTGTTGCCATTCTTTGTGCCTTCAATTTAGCATCGTAAGCTGCTCGTAGTGTTGCATCGCTGAGCGTATTGTAAGCATCTATAACTTGTTTGAATTGTTCTTCAGCGGATGAAGAATCATTTTTATCCGGATGCAGCTGAAGTGCCAATTTACGGTAGGCTTTCTTTATATCTCCCTCTGAGGCTGATATAGGTACCCCCAAAGTATCGTAGTGTGTCATGCAGTTGTAGAAAGAGATTGTGAAAGTCGTGGATCTGAACTGTCAACAGGGACTGCGCGTTGAAAAGTTGATCCGTCAAGAGCTTAACGTTGAAGAAAGAGTAACGATAATGATTCTTTAATGTGACAATGTCACTGAAATTCTATAAATTCCCTGTTAATAAACAGGTGTTTCATATTTCGAAATATACATTTGCTATTGTTAACTTGAAGCCAATTGTTGCAGGTCATGTTTTAGTCATTCCATTTCGTCGAGTTGCTAAATTGGCTGAATTACCAGATGTTGAAAGTGTTGATTTTTTCCGTACAGTGCAAAGAGTTGAAAAGTTTGTAACTCATTTGTATTTTGCAGATGGTTTGAATTTGGGTATACAAGATGGATTAGCTGCAGGTCAGAGTATACCACATGTACATTGTCATATTATACCAAGGTATTTAAAAGATGGATGGGGGGACGGAGTTTACGAAGCTCTTGAAAGCAGTGAAGGATTATTACAGAATGAATGGTGGAAACGTGTATGTAAACCACTTGGTGAGACAGCTGATGAGGAACGTCGTGTTCGTACAATGGAAGAGATGGAACGTGAAGCATCTTGGTTGAAGAAAGAAATGATGGAATGGTTACAGAATAATGGTGAATGGTTGCCAGAATACGACGTCGATTCAAATGTTGATAAGATTGTACAAGAGTGATTGAGGAACAATCTTGGTGGGTGTCATGTATAAATGGTATATTTTATTGTAATAAGTAAATGAATGGTGATGAATCATCAGCTCTGGACAAGTTCAAGTGGGCATTCATTTGATCAGCATATTAAATTGGCAGTGTATCTGGTGTATCATAAGAAGGATTCAAAACTGTAGTATTATTCGTAGGTGCCTAAGTCGTGCTGTAATTCCATTGAGCATGTTGCTTGATATTGATGTTGAGTAGTTATTTTGAATAGTCGCAGATCCATCTCCTTACATGTAATACGTAATATGGTCGATAGGATTTAAGTGATTATGTTATGACTTTAGTTGTATACTTCTTTAAACTATTTGCTTATTTGTGTTGTGCAAGTGTAAGTTTTGGTAATAATTTACAGGTTACAAGTCGATCATCTTTTCTCTGTACCTTAGCGCAAGTAACTCCTTTTGAACAATGTCTGTGAATACATTTGATGGTAAGGTAGTTGTTGAATATTTTAGGGATAATCTAAAGAAATACCTAAAATCAAGTGATGCTAATGTTATACTTGAGAGTGAAATGTTGAATGCGATTGAAAATACTTTGAGATGTTTCCATGAAGAGAATGGATTGAATACTGATAAAGTTTCAAATATATCTAAAGTTTTATTTGATGGATATGCAATGACAAGTGTTTATAGATTGAAAGATGGTAAACCTAAGAAGTGTCTTCATTCACGTAATTTCTATACTGAGCAATCAGAAATAATCAATGATGAAAAGTTAACAAGATTGGATATAAAGCAAGTTCCAGGGGATAAAGTTAGTAAATTAATTTTTGATAATTTGAAAACTAATAAATCTGATAAGCTCAAACTATTACAACTTTTGACACCTAATGAAATTGTTTTCAGGCCAATGATATTAGCTAAACCTAATGAGAGGAGTAAGTTCAAATTTGAAGAACTTCCTAAATTACAAGAGAATACATTTGATGAAATATTCGATAATGATTGTCTTTCAGAGAATCAAGTTAAAGCATTTAAGGTGATTGAAGCTGGAGTAGAAGGGTTTATGAAAGAACAACCTTTTACACTTCCACCTGAAATTAAACATCCATTATTGAATAATATAAGAAGAATGAAACTGTGTTCATCACTAAATTCGATACCAATATGTGGAGAAGATGAAGACGCTATGTGTGCTTACTTTGTGGGTGTTTTAGAAGGAGAAAATAAAAGAAGTAGAGGTTCATATTATAGGTCTGACAGTGAGGAAAGTTATTATAGTGATGAAGAAGAGAGTGAAGAAGAAAATGAAGAAAATTTGAGGGGGGAGAAGATGGAAGTTGTTCGTTTAAGGAGAGATAGCTATGATTATGATAGTGATAGTGATAGTGATGTAGAGTGAAAGTTAAAGTAATAAAGTAATTTCAACGCGTAAATTCGATACAAGCTAGACATCCCTTCTTTTTAAACAATGCTGAGCAATTTTGAAAGAGAATGTACATACGATGAAGTTCGTACAAAGGTTAAACCTGTTGAATTAAAAGATGATTTTACAATTTCATTTGATGAGTTAAAGTATGTGATGAGCAGGAAAGCTTTTTTTTTGAAAGAATAAATACTAACAATTTTAACCTTATAGTAATGAATTTGAAGATGTTGAACTGATTAGAATACTACTTAAGAATTTCAGCTTTGGAGATTTATCAACATCTGATAAGATAATTTCAATTGCAACTTATAAATCAGTTATATTAACACTTTTTAATGTTTGCTTTCAATTAATGATACGTGGATATGATGTGAGAAAAGCAACAGATTATTGTTCTGAAGTTTTCCCAAACTATGGACCTTTCTTAAAATATGAGAAAGGACAAACATTAACTATTTTTCAATTTGTTGTACCAAGATGCTATAATATGATTAAAGAAATTGTTAATATGGATGAAATTTGTAGATTATATACAGAATTATAAAGAATGACCTAAGTCTCTATGAATTTTATCGAAACGATTATATTGCATTTGAGTTAATTTTAATTGTTTACGATATTGCTTTAGTTGTTGAGCAGTATGAATACGATCAAGTATCCTCTTTTGAGCAAGGTATTGATTGAATTTACGTTCACCACCATTTTTTTTAACAGATTTTGAAGTTGGTTGAACATCATTTGAGCGTTTAAATTTTTCAACTTGATGAAGTATATAACGACGAGCAGGTACATCAACACCTGCTGATTTTAAATCTTTTGAAGTTGCAGTGAATAAAGAATCCCAAGTTGGGAAAGCTGATTGATATTCTACTGTATTGCGACCTATTTTAGTTAGGAAAGTTTGTACATCAGGGATTTGATCAGTTGGTTTAGGGATAGAAGATGTAGAAGCTCTTAGAAGAGAGCAAGTTGATGAGAATAGTCTTGTAAAAGTGAGAGAGTTCATTGTTGAAAGAAGTGGTTTATTGGTCAAACTGAGGTTTTGAAAAGTGACGAATTGAAATGAAATTTGACTTTTGACTACACGCGATAAATTTCAAGCTTTGAGCTCAAGCTAGGCCTTACAAATCTAGGTTAAAGCTCATTAAACAAACTCTTTACATGGAGCAAGCACAACAACAGCTGGACGAGCTTGAATGGAGATCACCAGAGTGGATCAATGTGAATGGGTTACGGACAGACAATGTGCTTGAGTATTTATCAGAATCACCTTTTTGGGACCGACAATGCAGCAACCAGCAATTGAAGATGCAGCGTGGCGGTATAGTTCCGATTCCCACTGTAGACCCAGAATTGACACGGATGCGTGGGGTTGAATACGTGTTGTTGTTGGCCAGGGAGCCAGATCTGTGGGTCGTTAGGAAGCAATTCAGGAGTGGTAACGGTAATGGTGATGGTGACAGTAACGGTAACGGTAACGGTGGAGAGAACACTACACCACTTGCCGACTACTACGTTGTTGGAGCACGGGTGTACATGTCGCCACGGGTGGGCGATGTGCTGCGTGCCAGCTGTTTGGGCATTGCCGAGAGCCTGCGGGCAGTGGGTGTTGACACCGGTGACGGTACTACCATTAATATCACTGATACAGATACTGGTGATACAGACACCACCACTACTAATACGACTGCTGCTGATACTGCTGATACTGGTGACACTGCTGCTGCTGTTCTTCCTGGCAGCCTGTTGAAGACGGCCTTGGCCTCTACGCCCCTCGGGTCGATCGACGCGTGAAGAAAAGAGACTTCAATTGGGCCTGTCGCGATTGGCTCGAGAGGTTCTTCTTCTCAGCTACAACGAGTGCTATTATTACTACTACTATTACTACTATTACCACCACTCTTGCCAATGAGACTCTCTGCTGTGTTGAGACAGGCTACAGCTGCTGCAAAGGCTAATACCGCGGTATTAATCCGTCCTGCTAAGGGTAATCCAACAGGTTTAACAGGGATTTTACAACATCCAAATCCAAAACCTACCCTTGTAGCACTTTACAAGGCTACTTTAAACGAATTAGAAGAAAAATTCCCAAAAGATTCACTTTATAGGGAATCTGTTGAAAATTTAACTCGTGCACGTTTATCAGTTGTTGAATCAACTGATGTTGTTGAAAAAATTGAACAAGATATAGGTTGTGGTTTAATCGAAGAAGTTATAATTCAAGCTGATGAAGAATTAGAATTATTACGTAAATTGGCTAAATGGAAAGTTTGGGAACAACTTGAAGAAGAACCATTACCTGATCAATGGGTTTATTTTGGTAAAAAAGTATAAAAAGTATAGAAAAGTAAAGTTATATATATTAAATTATATAATCAATGAAATTAAAAGCAATATTAAAATAGATACAATAACAATTAAAATTAAACTGCACCTTTGTTTACGTCTATCCCATCTATCAGCACTATATAAATTACGTGCTGCATTCCTATTATTATCATTTGTAATTTCAATATTATTACTAATATGATCAACAATTTCACCTTGTTGAATTACAAGTGTATTTAAATCATGGAAAATATCATTTAATTCACTAACACTATTGACAATTTTATCAATTTCAACTTCCCTTTCAATTGCTTCAATTGCTTGATTCTCAATATCAAATTCAACCCTAATTTGTTCTCCTACAGGTTTTATATTATCTTCTTCATCCCCTTCATTAATACTAATAATCTCATTATTTTCAATATTCTCAATCGATTCAATTGCTTGTCTTAATTTCTCAGTGGCGAAAATCTCTTCTTCACTAACTGCTGCTTTCTCAACTTTACTTAATAACTCCCTTAATTCACTATCATCACTTTTACCACTCCTTAATTCATTAGCAACTCTTAATAATTCCTTTTGTAATCTTGTAACTAATTCGGTGAATTCCTCACCTATTTCGTCTTGGTATCTTCTATCCATGATGATTAATCTATAACGCGATTATAAAGTACCCTTTTTTATAAATTCCAAAACTGATGAACTAACATGATCATCACCACCACCAACACCACTAACACCACCTGTATTTTGTTTACTTGCACTAGCACTGCTTTTACCTCTATTATCATTACTACTAATCGCTTTATCAAAAGCAATACCCAAATCTTCTACTTCCGTCTTTATTTTGCCCCCACTTAACCCACTATCTGGTGTTTCTGACTTTATTTTATATTCACCTTCAGATACAGAACTAGGTGTATCGATTGTTGTTGGTATCCCTCCAATAACTTCTTCAACATTAACACCTACTCTATCACAATAATTTAAAATACGTTCACGTAATAAATTTAACATCGAATGAACTAATTTATTCTCCTCTTCTAATCTAGTTACATCCTTCTCCAGTTTTAATTGTAAATTCTTCTTCTTTGCTCGACATTTACTTGCTGCAATTCTATTACGTTCAAGTACTTTAGCTCGTTTCCATGCACTTGTACCAGGTATTGGATCATTTGGATTGAAAATAACTTCATTATTATAAATTAATGGCCTCTTTGGTATACCATTGATATCAATATCAAATCCATATGATGGTGCTGAATTAACACTAATATTCTCATCATTAGGTGTTGGTGCTTGCATTTGTGAATGTACCATCATACTAATTTGTCCAATTTGTCCATTAGAAATTGATAATCGCCTTGTTGGTAAATGTGGTGTTTCTTCAGGTAAATTAATAAAATCATCAACTTGCCCACTTGATAAATCACTAGATCCAACCATATCTGCCATTACTAAATCTAATCCTAATAAATCATTATCTACAACACCTGTTGTTACCCCAGTAGTTGCACCTACTTGTGCACCTACTTGTGTACCTACTTGTGAAACTGATGGTACCATCGGTACCTGTGTCGGTACCTGTGTTTGTACCTGTGTTTGTACTTGTGATTGTACTTGTGATTGTACTGATTGTACCGACTGTACTGGTGTCATAGGTACACTTGTTCCACNGTGCACCTACTTGTGTACCTACTTGTGAAACTGATGGTACCATCGGTACCTGTGTCGGTACCTGTGTTTGTACCTGTGTTTGTACTTGTGATTGTACTTGTGATTGTACTGATTGTACCGACTGTACTGGTGTCATAGGTACACTTGTTCCACCCAGATACCCAGAATACTCCGTCAAGGGCGGGTTGATCAAAAGAAAGTTCTGGTAGTCCTGTGGATCCAAATGGAAGTTCTCAAATGTAAAGTGGTGTCCATGTGTCTGTGTCTGTGCGTTGCGGCCCTCCATTGCTGTTCTCTCTGCTACTACACACCAAACACCCTGCCACTCTGCTCTCCAGCATCACTTTGCAACCACCACAGCTTTCTGTGTGCACATGCAATGGCTCTTTCCTTCTCGCGATTACCTTACAAATTTTAATTTCAGAGTCACCTTACTCATCCTTAATACTTCACTTACTTACACAACACGTCGTTTCTTACTGGCCTGCTCTTCTCCACCTTCTTCCCCACCGTCTACGCCCTCTTCATCCTTCCAAGTAGACAGCAACTCTCCAATACTCTCCTTCGTAGCTTCTTCNTCACTTACTTACACAACACGTCGTTTCTTACTGGCCTGCTCTTCTCCACCTTCTTCCCCACCGTCTACGCCCTCTTCATCCTTCCAAGTAGACAGCAACTCTCCAATACTCTCCTTCGTAGCTTCTTCTTTACCTTTAAAGTAAACTCCACGATAATACGCCAAATCATCAATGCTTTCAAGTATATCAGCCCTTGCTGTATGTGCTCCTTTCTTCTTTGGCCTACTGTTAGCTACAAGTGGATGGAACCTTTTAGCAATCTCCATAACACTACTAACATCAATTATCCGATACATCAACCAATCAACAACCCGTGGCATATCTTTCAACATAAATAATCTATCCATATGTACACTATTCCCTGCAAGTATACCAACTCCCTTATTCATATATTTCTGTAAATATTCTAATAATTCATTTTCAACTTCTGCCATTGTCTTCTTACTCTTGATAACTTTTTCAGTTAATCCTGATTGACCATGATGTAAAACACACCATTCATCCATACCATCCATAACTGATTTATCTTGATGAATCACTGATTCATACCCTTCTTCATCAATCAATTTCAAATCTTTATCAGTAATTAAACAACAAATCTCAATTATACTATCCTTTTGATGATCAAGACCTGTCATTTCACAATCAATCCATACAATTGGTTTCATTGCATCACATTTAGAATCTTTAACTTCCTTTTCATGTGCACGTTCAATAATCTCACTTGCACTCATCTTGACTGGACTTTTACAACCACGACTGAATACACTAAATGCACGTTTCAACATGCTATATATTTTAGTATTATATATTACAATAAGCTTGATGAAAAAAAAAGTAGTAGTTTCTCTGTGAAAAAAAAAATTGTCTACTCCCATATTTTCACAAATCCATCATCTCCACAACTAACAACAACTCCATCTTCACGTAAACGTACACAATTAACTTCCTTCATCCCATGTGAGAGCCTCTTCATATTGCTAATTATCCATTTATCTCCAACTCTTTCGTAAACACAAATAACTCCATCTCTACCTCCACTTACTATCTTCTTACCATTACTATCAACACTGTAAACTGATCCTTCATGTATTTTACCAACACTCTTAAAATTATTATCAACAACCCATTCTTCAACTTTCTTAATTGTACTTGGTACATTCTCATCTTCTTCACGTTCAACATCGATCCTTTCATAAACAAATACTTCACCTTCATCTGTACAACATGCAATAGATCTATCATTAACCCATGTTGCACCCCAAACTGTTCCTTCAAATCTCATCATCGCAACACATTGCCATTCATCTTCATCATATGAATCTTGTCGCCATACTCGTAATGTATCATCATATGAACAACTAATAAACATATGTGCATCACCACCTTTATCATTCCATTTAACAAATTTAACATCTCCTTCGTGTTCACTTAAAACTGCAATACATTCAAATTCTTCATTCATTTCATCAGTTTCCCATACCCAAATAGTCTTATCCCTAGCACAACTAGCAAGATATTTTCCATCCATTGACCAATCAATACATTTAACTTCATTCTCATGACCTTCAATTACTGCTAATAATTCCCAATCACTACGATAATTATCTGCACCCCAAATTGAACATGTTGCATCAAAACTACCAAGTGCTAATGTAGGATATTCCTCACTCATACTTGGTTTGAAACTAACACTACGAATCGTCTTGTTATGTGTTTGTTCATCTAAAACTTTAACTTCTTTTATATTTGTAATTTCACTTATATCATAGATCTTACTCGTTTTGTCACTTGAACATGTAGCTACTAATGGTAATGTTGCATGTAATGATATACACCATGTTGGTTCCTCATGAGCTTCAATACTACCAATTAAATTCAATTCACTCACTGTCATTTTGTTTGTGCAAAAGAAGTTTGTTTGAAACTCAGCTTCACTAAAAAATTCACTCAAGCTCTTTCCAACCTTTTTCAATATGCCATGATCTACTACTACTAACAATGCTTCCTTTACTGAAAAGAGTCCCATATAAGACCAAATTCACATTAGTCCCTTTTAGATTCAAATCATCACTTCCACCTGATGAACCTACAGATCCCCCTTCAGGTGAAAACTCACTACCATTGAGAAGATCAGAAGATTTCAATGAACTTACTGAAAAGTTCAACCCTGATCTTTCATCAAAAGTTACAAAACCTTCTGCTTCTTTACCTGCAATGGACCCTTCATTACAATCTTTAATGACAAAGGCGAAAGTTCAATACAATCCAACATTAAACACACAACAAGAATCTTACGAATTTAAAGCTCCGAAATCTCCAAAACAACTCTACAAGGAAGAACTACAACAACGTGCAACACCTAAATCAAAACTAAGAAAACTATTACCCTCTTTATTGATATGTGGTGGTATATGTTGGGCAATATTTACTTATAAGTACATGACAAGAGATACTGAGAAAAATGTTGATAAAGACTCAGCTTTATTAAGAGATGACAAATTCTTAACATATCTAGTCTCATTCAAACATAAAATCGATGATGATCATTACCTTATTGAACTTACACGTAAAAACAGAGCAGAGAAATTGATCCATAATGAACAACTCTTTAACGGTGAAAGATTATGGAGTATTGAAATCGCTCAACCTGAAATTAACATTGTCAGAAACTATACCCCCTTACCAATGTACGTGGCCGGTATCGATCCTAACACGCAGGAACCACATTTAAGATTAGTTAAAGAATTGGAAGAAGAGGGAAAGTTTATCATAATTGTGAAACGCTACAATGATGGTGAATTCTCTCGCTGGTTAACCTCTCGTAACTTACTTGATGAAATCAAAATTAGAGGTCCTATCATTGAATATAAAATTCCATTTCATCCACTTGATAGATATGAAGAACGTCCACAAATGTCCAATACTATTACCACTATTAAACCTGATCCAAAATGGCCTGAAAACCTTCCAAAACCTGAAAATTTTGCCTATTTCGGAGCTGGAACTGGTATACTCCCCCTATTTCAACTGATATACTCTCCAAATCCACCAAAGGGTTTCATAGATGTATGGTATTCACTTCGTCATGAATCTGAACTACTACCACAAATTAAAACACTCAACTTCTTTGCCGAAAAGATCGGTCGTGTAAAGTTCCACTATCTTATCTCAGACGAAGGTGATCACAGACGCCTTACATTGAACGATATACCTACACCTACCCTTCCTAACTTTACAGGAGGACTTGATATGCGTATCAGCGAAGAAGTTTACAGACAGAAGCTTCTTCGGGAAAAGAAACAGGAAGTGCAGAGACAATTAAAGAGTAACGATGTGTCTGTTAAAGAAATAGACAATAAACTCATTGTTGTGGATGCCAAAACAGGTAACTTGTTAGATAACAGTGAAGTTATCAAACCACACGATGCAAGAGTTCAACCAGAGAATGCGTACCAACAATGGACGTTCTTTAAGAAAAAGAACAACTCTGATGTCCCATCTCCTTCTTTTGCATTCGTTTGTGGTCCTGAAGAATATATCGCTGCTGTTTCTGGTAAACCTGATCTTAACAACCTTGAGAAGATAGACAATGGTCCTATTGGTGGTATGTTAAAGGAGAAAGGTTGGAGTCAAAATAATGTTAAACGATTACAATAATCACGCTTGTAAATATACTAATACAAAACATCAATCATATAATCTTCTTCTAACTCTGTATCGGCCACTGTGCTATTCATATCTAGATCCTCATCATCAAATCGTAATATGATCTTCATTCCAGGAGCAAGTTCTGCCTTTTGTATGTAAAACGTTGCAAGGTCAGAAATTAGCGTACTTGGCTTCACATCAACTTTGTACCGTTTTTTATCCTTACCTGCCATATATACTGTGAAATACTTCTCACCGTTCTCCTTTGATTCCTGCTCTAATCGTCGTGTTTCCAGCTCAACAAAATCATCAGCATCTTCGCCATCAACATCGCCCGTAGTCCCTCCTTCCTTCAGCTGTTTTAGTTGATCCACATCATACCCAACAAACAATGTTTGTCCCTTCACTACACCTAACGTTTTCAAAGTCTCCTTATCGTCAAGCGATTGACCCTCACTCGTCACAGTCACGCATAAGTTCGTCGGTAATTTAACACGATACCTGTACATCTCAATTACCTCTATCAGCTTCATCGACAACATAACCTCCAAATCATGACTCTCATGTGAGTGTGCGTCCTCCACTGTAACCACAATCGAATCGTCATCAGCTGTTGCATCATTCTCCTCTGACCTACTCTTAAAAGCATCTCGTGTATTTAGCAACACTGTAGCATATTCCTCGGTTGTAATCATCGCGTCAACTTCGTACCCTGTCACAGTAACTGACTTTTCAAGCAAATTCTTGTATGATAATAAAGACATTATTCGAAGTTCAGGTCGTAATATAACATTCAAAGATTTGACATAAAAAACGAGACTATTATAGTCACTCTCAGGATATTGGGGATTCGCTGTCTGATTGAATAAGTTCATTAGTGTATGTATCAATTTTGAAACTTTAGTACTACCCTTCACTTGTAAGTCGTATGCCCCCGATATTTGACCAGCTGCTTCAATCACAACGTGAAATTCAAATTTCACTGATTTACCTTCCAGCTCAACACCATCGATAAGATATTTTTCCCCTTGTTTCGCCTTTAACAACTCAATTGCTAATTGGTCCTGTTGAGCAGCAGAGTTTATGTAACTATTCATTTCTTTCAAGAATTCATCATCTTCCCTAGTATCATCAACAACTGTTAATTCTTCTGTGTCCACATTATCAACTATTCGTTTTGGTGGTGTACTAACTGGTTTGACTTCGGATGGTTCAGAAAGGCCAAGCAATCCAGCAAGCATTGATTCAGCAGATGGCAAGTTTTTCTTCGTCTCTTTTATCACGGGTTCAATCGACACTGATTTTTCAGCTGAAGAAATAGTAGGAGACTCATGTATGAGTGAAGCGTCACTCTTATCGAACTTCGAACTAGATGAGACATTAGGACTGGCCGTTTTCGGTCTCTTCTTCTTCTTTTTCTTTCTCTCTGGTTTTACTATCGTTTCATCATCATGAAAGGCAAAGAAATCATCTAACGGATCCATCAAACGTTATCTCAAACTGTATTGAGCTATACCAAATGTCGTATATGTAATGGCAAGAATTGGGAAAATATGTTTATCTTCGCCGTTCACATGCATGTGCATGGGAGCTCAATAAATTTTCGCAGATCAGCAACATCATTTCAACATTTCTATCTTACACCAACATACAGAAGTTATGTTGAGAAGCGTTGCTATAAAAAAACACACTTTGAAAGTACTGTTTAAAAAATACAGTACTTCAACAGTCCAAACTGTTTCAATCACAGATCCCAATTTCCAACTACCCAAAAATTCTACCATTCTCAGTGGTATTCAACCGACTGGTACATTCCATCTCGGTAACTACTTTGGTGCAATCAAATCATGGCATGATCTTAACACAATTGTGAAAAGCAGTAACTCTGAAGATAACAATCAATTATATTTTTTTGTGGCTGACTTACACTCTCTTACGGTACCACAAGATTACGAAGCTCTACGCAAACAAAGAATTGAAGCCTTTGCATCCATCATTGCATGTGGAATTGATCCACAACAATCAACGGTCTACTATCAGTCGAACATTCCTGAAATTGCTTCATTACAATGGGTACTATCGTGTTTTACAAGCATGGGATATTTGAATAGAATGACACAATGGAAATCTAAAGCCAATTTGAAAGATAATGCAAATGTTTCTGACAACAATGCACTAGGTAAAGTCAAATTGGGGTTGTTTGGATACCCTGTCTTGATGGCATCCGATGTTTTGGCACTGCGTGCTACACATGTTCCTGTTGGTCAAGATCAAAGTCAACATCTTGAACTTACTAGAGAAGTTGCTGAGTCATTCAATAAAACTGTCCAGTCTCCATTTTTTGAACTTCCAAATACTCTACTTACACCAACTAAAAAGATTCTAAGTTTGAAAAATCCAGAGAAAAAGATGAGTAAAAGTGATAAGGAACCACTTTCTAAAATTTTCATCACTGATACAAAGGATGAGATTGTGAAGAAGTTTAAAAAAGCAACAACTGATTCAGTTGATGGTAAAATCACTTTTGACCCTATTGGAAGGCCAGGAATATCAAACCTTATTAGCATTCTTGCAGCTGCTACAAATGAATCATTAGAAAGGGTGACTAAATCAGTTGAAGATCTTTCAAAGCAGGACCTTAAGCTACTTGTTGCAGAGAAAGTCATTCAAGAACTTGACGAACCAGCACGTAAATACTACGAGTTGATAAACAATTCTGAATATTTGGACAAGTTAAGCAAGGAAGGTGCCGAGAAAGCAAGAATTGTTGCGAATAAAACTTTAAAGGATGTTATGAAATTAGTAGGAATGGGACATTATTGAATTTCAAACTGTACGTACATAAATAGAACTTGTAAATAACACTTATAATATTTCAAAATCAGAATCTTCTTCGATTTTAAGTAGACCAATAGATTCACTAAATTGAACTAGAATATGCTGCACTTCTCTGTATTTTGAACAGCTTAAAATCAACTCTTCAAGAAGGTCATGCTTTGAATGACCACAAACTTTACCATTTCTATCTTGAAATAATTTGTCCAAAATTTCAAGCAATCTACCTTTCATATTCAACTCACTCAATCTTTTAGTATACATGATTAAGAAAGTCTTGTAATTTTTGTAGTCTCCAAGCATCAAATAAAAGTTAATTTTATTCTCTAAATGATTCAAAGAGATTATAGTTTCCATATTCTCATATCCTTCTCTCATCAACATTATTTTCGAAATCTTTGTGAAAAATTTGGCTTTACCCTTCCTATTAATCTCTTCATTAGTATGCGATTCCAAAAGTTCAAACACTCCAACATCTCTAGTTTGATCTAAGGATAGTGTTGAATCCCAATATTGTGATCCAAAAGCCCACCAAGAATCACTAATCAATGACCATGTTTTCATCTCCTTATTGAATAAGTAACCATTACCATTGCTTAAAGTAACAATTGGTATCCCCTGAGAGGTAATTGAGCAAATTGTAAGATTTTCACTTCTCGTTAAGATGTCTCCATTTACAAACACTAAACTGTTAGATTCCACATTGACGTTGGAATCCACAATTTCATTGGCATTGTTAGTTACAGCAGTTGATGAAGACTGTCCAGAAGCATAGAGAGGATATAACACAGGATACAAAGAAACGGAGCTGATCAATGCCTTCTTTAATTCTAGGTCCCATACGTATAACTCACCTACACTGGTAACTGCAAGGAGATAGTTATCTCTTAATTCTAAAAATGATAGTGGGGAACCAAGTACGATGACTGGGAGTATTCTTCTACCTGTTTCTGAGTATGTTATAATTTGACCATTGGGTGTAGAGAGTGCAATATATTTGGAAGAACCAGATACTATATGAACCTTTTGTGGTATAAAATCTGTGAACAGCTGTTTGGATTCCATCTTGGGTATCTCATTGACTAATGTTATTTTAGAGGGTTGAGATTCTGTACCATTACCGTTTTTCACATGTAAATGAAGTGAGTCATTATCAATTAGTTTGTATGATATATTCATCTTGATCTTAGGCACAGCAATACGAATATTGCTGAATGAGATCTGAGGATTGATAATAACAGAGCCTACAAATTCCACTGGTTCATTGTCTCTCTTTCTTTTAGAATTAACAGGGGTCTGTGTAGTGCCGTTAGCAGTGGTTATATCCTTTTTAGCAATTTTTGCAACTTTGGTGTTCAAGTCTTTAGAAACAGAATTGGATGGTAAATCATAGTTAGAAACAGGTACTGGACGTTTCTTTGAAGTTTCAATCTCAATGGGCTTTTCCTTACGTTTATCGTTCTTTTCCCTTCCATTGTCCTTTTCTTTCTCATTTCCTACCGAAATTTTCTTTAAATTTGAATTGCTTGTGGTTTCTGGTTCCTTTGGCTTTATGGGAGGGAAATTAGCTAATTTTTCAGCCTCCTTAGTAGCTGGTGTTATTGTCTGTGTATTAGGTGCTAATTTTGGAGCTATGGGTGTGTTTTTTGTTAGTTTTGGAGCAAGTTGTTTTTCTTCTATGTGTGAGGGAGTAGAGGCAGAAGTACTTGAAGGGACGGGGGTAGCAGTTTGTTGATCTTCACGTTTGTCAATTTTTCCAACTATGTAGATTTTCTTCAATTTTGACAATTCCTTTGCTTGAACTTCTTTCTGTGTCTGTTCAACTAATATTGGATGGTTTTTAGCATATAGTCTCCATTTAGTCATGGAATCAAATTCAAGAGGCAATAAGTTATTTGTTTTCGTTAACAAAGGTTCAGTAAGTTCACCAATTTTAAACACTGGAGGTCCAAACTGGGCTGATTCGAAAACAGCAATTGACATTTGACTGTTTTGATGAGCAAGAAACAATTTTGTACCATCAATGCTCCAACAAAAATCTTGTACATTTTGCAATATATCTATACTAACGTAGACTGGTTTTGGAGTATCTGTTCTCCAAATTGAGATTGTATTATCATTTGATGAAGAAGCTAAAACGTAGAAGTTTACACCATCTTTATTTTTATAAACGCAGGGAGAGAATGCTACCATGATAGATTTGAATCCTATTGCTGAGAAGATTGTTGAGATTTTCCACTTTTGAGTTGTTTTATCTTGATCTAAAATTGATATTCTTGTCATTTTATTTTTAGCGGTGTTTGGGATAGCAAGTAAATTATCATCGGGAGAGAGTGAAAGTTTTTTAATTGAAGTTTTATTTAGTTTAGCACTTTGGATCACGTTTTCATATTCTTGAACAATTTGATATTCAAACTTCCTCCCTAAAACTTCATCCCTTACTAGTTCATATTTAATAACATTCAATACTTTATCATCACCCATTGTAAATATATGATTAGATCCTAATTTATCAAAGGCGATACCTTTAACTGGAGTACTAATTTCTTCTGTTGAAGATTCATCGTTACCATTTTTCACGACCGTATTTTTATGAATGTAAAGAATTGTAATGATTTTACCATAAATAATATCATAAATAATAATTTCATTATTCATTGAGGTAAAAGCCATTAATTGATCATCAGCTGACCAAGCGAAATCTAGAATTAAACCATTTGAATGTTTAAAAATTTGTTGTATTCGACATTTATTAACATCTTGTGGATTAGCAATAACGTAAACTTCTCCATTTTTATAAACTGCTGCTAAAAGGTTTGAATTTGAGCTTAAATTTGCGTATTTAAGAGAAGTAATTTTACTTCTACTTCTAACACCAACAGTATTTACTGGTTTTTGAATTGATTCTAAAAGATTTGGTTGAAATTCTGGAGTTTTCGAAACTTCACGTGAAGGTATAGTATATTTTGTACTTTCAGTTGTAGTTCTTCCAATTATATCTTGCTTTTCAAATTTGACATTATTATATAAAGAGTTGAAATCTTCCATTGATCTTATGGTAATATTTCCATCAATTGAAGCAGAAGCTACAAATTTGTTAGTTGCATTGACAGCAACAAATGTTGTTGAGCCAGCTTTAAGGACATTATTATGAACAAACATTGGATTTAGATAAATGCAAATTGATAACCAGCTGATGTAGATTTGTACATTAAATTGTTGTTATGGATGGGTTTTCAGATCTGAGATCTTTAGCTAAAATGATGTACCGCGTATAGCATAGCGCTAAGCGAACTTTGAATTTCACAATATATTGCGTTGAAATTTGTCCAAATTGAAAATTTGAAAACACACATGTAGGCCTGACGGAAGATAGGCGTATAGTTATATTATTTGCCATTTGAAACAATGGCGACTGAATTAGGTGATAATATTGATACAAGTGAATCTGAATATTCTGAATTTTGGATTGATTGGTTTTTAGGGAACAAAGGTAATGAATATTTTTGTGATGTTGATGTTGATTATATTACAGATCGATTTAATTTAACAGGACTTAATCAATATGTTGAAAGGATTTTATTATTAGTTGATATAATAAGTGATCGTCAACAAATTAGTCCAGATCAACCAGAAGAAATTAGGAGAACATATGAAGATAATGCCAAATTATTATATGCATTAATTCATGCAAGATATATTATAACACTTAGAGGTTTAAATAAAATGTTAGAAAAATATCGTAATGGAGATTTTGGGTATTGTCCTCGAGTTTTATGTAAATTAACACCATTATTACCAGTTGGACTTAGTGATACACCAAGAGTTGAAAGTGTTAAATTATATTGTCCAAATTGTGAAGATATTTATAATCCTAAATCAACTAGACATGGATCAATTGATGGTGCATTTTTTGGTACATCATTTCCAGCAATGTTTTTACAAACATATCCTGAATTAGTACCAACTCATACGACTGATATTTTTACACCAAAAGTTTTCGGATTTCAAGTACATGATTATGCTAATTTAACTAGATGGAGACAATTACAAAAGAATAAAATAGTTGAAGAATTAAATGATAAAGGAGTTGAACATGGAGAGAATGTACCTGGAGGATATGCATTACCAAAACCAGAAGTACAACGTAGTTCACGAAATGGATCACGTAAGGGGAAAGGTAGAAGCAATTAAAGTAGTATCAGTATAGTATAAGTAGGTAGTTTAAATTCTAAGTAATATAATTGATTTAGTATGGAGAATTAGACGAATAAATGAGGGAAGTGTACGACAGAACTTTCTGTCGTGGATAAAAGTAGTGAAAAAATGGATTTTATGGAATTTGAGAAAAAGTAAAAGTAAAAGAAAAAAAGATGTAGCAGAGGAGAAAAACGTGACACTGGTTTATTCTCACGACAAAAGCTCTGTCGTGTTGTGGGCCAAGTTCATTTGTGTTCGGCCGAACGATTCTGTTAAAGAGTGGACTCTAGCGCCGGTCAATTTTTTGCTGCACTGGTAATTATGCAGATCCCGGTGTCAGGTGAGTCGCCGGACAATTAGCGATGCTGACAAAAAAATGGAGTTTGGGCCCACGGTCACGCATGGCGGCAAAAAAAGGTAATTTAGGGGTGAGTAAATTCTGGACTGGGTAGGTAACACGATAACTAAGATTACTTCGGAGTTTAAACAGAGACTAGTCAGGGATGTAGTAGAAAAGCAGTTTTATTAAAGTTTATCCAGTGCAAAATGTAAATTTATAAAAATTGTAAATATATGTGTGTGTGTATGTTTGTGTGTATGAATAGAATTAAAGAATTAAGTAAATGAAACAGTATCTGAGTTAGCTGATAAACCTAATTGACCACCATCAATATCGAAAACGATATCAAAATTTTTCATTGCGTATTGACCAAATGCGATTTCGAAATTAACATCATCAGGTAAATCACCAATCATTAATTGACATAAATCATATTCTTCTCTATAACTATTCCAAGATATATCAATCAATGGGATTGAGATTTTACTTGATGGATCAATTTCGAATTCAAGTTTATAATCTTCATAATCTGAACAAGCAAAGAAACCTGGATATTCTTCATCGAATTTAACATCTTTAAGTACAACATCTTTATATTTTTGTTTCATTAAAAGTGAAGTTGAACCAGAATCGAAAACAGCCGTTTGTGCATCACCTAATTGAATTTTATTACCATTTGAATCAGAAACTGAATTAATTTTTAAAGCTAAATAATATTTAATATTATCAACCATATCAAAGAATTTATAATTTTTTGAATCATCATAACCACCAATAATTAATTGACCATGACCCATTATTTCTGAATCCCAATTATCGAAATCATTATAATGAATTTCAAGTATTCTTTTATCAATTGCACCACCATCTTTTAAAACATCAATTAAATGAGTTTTAGTATCAACAGGTGAAGAATCTGAATCATAACCAAAACCAGCCCAAGAATAAGAACCAGTTGAACCTTGAATTGTATTTGCTAAACCGAATTTAAATTCAACAGGTTTTGAACCACCAATTGATAAATCTGCAGTTGACCATTTACCGAAAGCACCAAAATTACCTCTGTAAAAAATTGCATAATCATCATTTGAAATATTAATATTATCAAGTGATGTAAAGCAAGAATCAAGTTGACATAAAGAACTTGATTGATCATTTACACCATTATAAATCCAAGTTGGACGTGAACCTGTATCAACGACAACATCTAATGTATGACCACCTAAAGTTAAAGGGAAAGTAAGTAAAATTTGATGAATATTAGTTTCAGATTCCACAATATTATCACTTGTTAAACCTCTCTTTCTTAAATTATAAAGTTGAATATTATTATTTCTAATATTTGTTGGGAATTTCAAAACTTTTGGATATTTTTCATTACTAATTGGTACACCAGATGCAAATGCACAAAGTAATGATGATAATAGTATTGTAGTATGTAGCAGCATTTTTGATTTAATTTGTTTGGAAGAGAGAAAAGAGAGAAAAGAGACAAAGAAAAAAGTCAAAGAAAAAAGGAGAAGGAGAAGGAGAAGGAAAAGGATAAGAAGGAAGAATAGAAGAATTGAAAATCGGGGATGTAAGGGAAGCTAGAGAATATACTTTTGAATAAGTGGGAGAAAAGTTGATGATTATAAAGACTGGGGGGATTAAACTTAAACTTAATGTCCAGAGTGCAAATCCTTTTAGGAATGTTGAATCGAAATGGAAGTCGAAATGGAAGTAGAAATGGCAAGACTATTATCGCCAGACCCATAAGTGAATCACCGGTGGCATGGCAACGGGGCCAACAACACCATTGTCAACACCAATCAACGAAACAATGCCAGACGCGCAAAGCAACGCGCAAAGCAACGCGCGAGAGCAACGCGCGAGAGCAACGCGCGAGAGCAAACACAAATTTGGCCCAGCCTTCAGCCCCCATGGCAGCTCCCTCCCCCAGCAGGAGCAGCCCCTCCCCATGGCAGCCCCCCAGCCAGCATCAAGTTCCAATCGGTCTCCGCCTTTCGTCTTTTCTTTTTCCTTTTCCCCAATTTTAATGGAAAAACTGCAGGGTAAAGCTATTAAAGCTTGCAGTAATTCCGGACAACGAGCTAATCTGCCACCAATTCGATAATTCCGGCCCTAATTCATGCATTGTTCACACAGACTTTATTTTTCGTCTTTAACCTTTTCATTCTCTCAACTTCATATTCACTCTCACAATTCCTACTATTATCGTCTCATGTTATTCAATAGTCTAGTCGCGTAGTCTACACCCTTTCATGATCGCCTGATTCAACTTTTTCTAGAATAACACCCTTACTAGCTAAGTTTCATCATTACATTCTCTACTTTACACGAGTCATAACGCCAAATCCTACTCAAGTGAAGCTTCATGCACAATCGTACAACCATGAGGTAAGATTACATTATTATTCTTTGCCTAATCAATACTCAGCTTTAGCGCTAGACTAATTTTTTTTTTCTTCATGCAAATTACTTCTCTCTGACTCCTGAACCTAATTTATCCTTTATGTCCACGTCTACATCTATTGATGACCATGATGTCAAACTTGATTCAGTAATTGAAAACGATGACCTCATTTCAATTGCTAACTTAATTGATTCTTTACCTTCAAATCATCATACCATTTCCCCCCTTACATTTCTTAAAAACAACAACTCTCTAAACTCCGAAACAGAAACAAACATTTTACTAATATTAAATCAAAAAATTAATATCCATCCACTTCTATTCAAAAATATTTGGAATTCTTCTACTCTAAGAATATGCGCTGATGGTGGTCTAGATAGATTAAATGAATACAATGATTCATATATCCCTGATTATGTGGTTGGTGATCTCGATTCAGTAACAAATCGAAATTTAAATTTTTATTCTTCAATTGGTACTAATATCATATTACAATCTTCACAATTTTATATGGATTTTACAAAAGCTGTATCTGTTGCTAAAGTTCATTTGGTAAATAAAAATTTCTTAATTAATTTACCTGATACTATCGATTCAGTTGAAAAATATGTAGATTCAATTGATTTCCCAAAAATTAATGACTCTTTGAAATTCCTTATACTTGGTGGTATAGGTGGTAGATTCGATCAAACTTTACAAATAATTTCACAAGTTTATCAAAATTCAATCATTGATAATACTATTCAATTCGCATTATTAAATTCAGAACATAATGAAATTATTCATTTTTTGAAAAAAGGTATAAATTTTATAAATTATCCAAAATTCAATGAAAATAATGAATTAGAAATTTTTGGTAATATTACAACTAAATCTAAACCAAATTTAAGAAATGTTGGTATCTTACCATTAACTTCACCAGCAATCATATCTACTAATGGTTTAAAATGGGATGTAATTAATTGGTCAACTTCAATAACAACTAAAGTATCTTCTTCAAATTTACAAGTCGCTAAAGAAGGTTTCATCATTGAAACAAATCAACCTATTTTCATTAATTTAGAATTGTAATATTATTTATTTAACTATTATTAAAAAAAGGAATACAAAAATCTATTTAAAATCTCCTTCAACATGATTAAATCCATCAAATAAACCTGGTGTAGAAATTGATCCTGATGATAAACTAGTAAATGTTCTAATTGATGGTATCTCTGAATTAATTAATTCAGAATCTGGACCAGGTGTTGTACCGAAAACATTAACTATATCTTGAAAATTATTACTATTCACAATATTGTTAGAAAAAAAATTAACATCTTCAACATTATTATGAATCTTAGTTTCCTCCATTAATACATCAAACATTGTTTTAGATGGATCTAAATTAATCATTTGATTAATATCAAATCCTTTAGATTGTGAATTAACATCTTCTCCACTACCATTTCCGACTATAGTATTCAAAAATTCATCCATAAATTTATCATTCTCAATATTACTAGAAACTGGTTCACTTATATCATTTTCAAATACACCAGAATTAACATCATATCCATTAAACGATGAATATTCTGTACTTTCACTCTTTTGTAAATTAGATGTTAAAGACATACCTTCTTCATAAATTGAACTTGAAGAATCAGTTTGCCTTCTACTATCAGTATTTATAATCGGTTGTAATAATTCAGAACATTTGTATTTATCACTATTGGTAAAATAATTGACAAAAATCCTGATAAACATATGTGATCTCCATGACATATAATATTTATCCTTGAAATTATATTGTTCAAAAAATAAATTTCTAATAAATAGGAAAATCATCATACCAAACTCATCACTCCCCTCAGGTTGAGATTCTTGATTCTCAAGTTTAGTAATTTCAAACCATTTTAAAACAACACCTGCATCAATAGTATTGGAAAAATCTTTAATAAAATTCTCAACTTTCACACTCATCTCATCAATATTCCTCATAAATAATGATGATAAAAATAAAAATGCTCTCACAAATGCAGTCATCAACCTATTGAACAAAAATGTCTCACATTTCTTGGAAAATGTCTTATAAACTTGATGATTCATTGCATAAAGTGCACCTGAACTTCTTTGATTCATATATTTACAATAATCATAGTTGAATTTTAAAACAATAAATGAAATCTCAATAGCACGTGCCATATATGTATTTAGTCTATCTTGTTT
>SELW01000640.1:0-31854 GCA_004931855.1 Pichia inconspicua
AACTCCCATCATTTCCGACACAGCATCTTCAAACAGCAGTGATCATTCACCCTTGTCAAAAAACATAGAATTAAATTCACCCATCAATAATGTCAACTCACCAAAGCAGCAGCAGCAGCAGCAGCAGCAACAACAACAACAAAAACGACAACAACATGACAATGTTACTACGATACATGATTCTTCATGTGATTCATTTCCGTCAGTCGCTGATGTACCAGCTGATGTGCTTTTTCGTTTAAAACAATTTTCGCTATTTAGTGATGCTCCCGAATGCTTCTTTCTCAAACTAACTAAAGCATTGAATTTAGTTCAATTTTGGAATCAACAATGTATAGTAAAGTCAGGTGAACCGGCTAAATCAATGTATTGGATTTTGAGGGGCACCGTAGCAGTTACATCCCCTGATGGTGAATCCATTTATGCAGAATTAGCACCAGGTGCATTTTTCGGTGAAATCGGTATCTTATTTAATAGACCAAGAACTGCAACAGTTATTGCTAGAACTAAAGTGCTATTAGGAGTTCTTACTAAAGATGCTCTCAACCATGTACTTGAAGATTATCCAGATTTAGAAAAAATAATTAGACATGAAGCTCAAGAAAGGTTGTATATGCAAGAACAACGTGAGAAATTATCTAAAATGTCAACACCAACAATAAGTCAAAAGATAGCAAATATACCTGGCCCCTTAAATGATCCAAATGAGCTGGTTTTAACAAATCAATTTATTGATTCTTCACTCCTAGCAAATGATCATGATGTAGTCCCTGGTCCAGCTCTACCACCAATGATTCAAAATCAAAATTTACCATCACATGATCTTTTCCAAAGAAATTACGTTATCAATCCTGAAAATAGTGTTACACTTAACAAAACTACTTTCGCTAATATCGATAATATTGATCAATCAATTTCAATTAGAGAGTTTTTATGTAGTTTGGATATTTTCAAGTTGCTACCAGATTATATTATTCATGAATTGGCACTTTCAATTGAAGTACAACATTATAGACCAATGAATTTTATTGTTAAAAAGGGTGATTATGGACGTGATATTTATTTTATCGTTTATGGTGAAATTGAAGTGATAAATGATTCGGAATTATTAGCAAGATTAGGACCAATGATGTACTTTGGTGAAATCGCATTTTTATCTACCCTTTATGGATCTCAAAAAGCTTTACAACCAAGATCCGCCGATATCAGAACTATAACTGATTGTGAGATTTTAATGATAAAAGCATCAAAATTGGATGATATTTGTGAAAAATATCCACAAATATCAGATTCTTTCAAAAGAACAGCAGCTGAAAGAATCCAATTCAATAATTTCAATGGACTGAATGAAAATTCAATGTTTAAAAAGATCAACTTTAGGAATACAAATTCAATCATCGAGTTAGATCCATCATCTGATGATTTTATTGATGATCAGCCAGCGCCAGAATCAGCACCTAACTCTGATAATAAAATTTTCAACTCACATAGAGATAGAATGGCTTCATTCAGTGCACCTGCTCTTAACCCTACTAAAGGGTCAATACAAAGTTATTCCCTTGAATCTAAAAATTCAGTTGTTAGGAATTCTAGATTTACTTACACACCATTGGAATATAGACAAAGACTGTTCGATGTTAATAGAAACAGAAGAAGGTCATCTTTTGTCAATATTGGACCTTTCCCTGACTCTATCCTTATTAAAATCTTGAACCTTTTGAACTTAAAGGATTTGGCTCGGTTATCAACTGTTTGTGTGAGATGGAAACAATTAGTTTATTTATCAGACAAATTGATGAAACGTCTTGATCTTACTCCTTGGTGTAAAGAGATGAATGATGCAAAATTGAAACAGATAGCTAAACTTGTGGGTTCAAGACCTGAATACATTGATATATCAAATTGCTATCATGTAACAGATGAAGGTTTCACTTATTTACTTAATAAAATTGGTATTAGAGGTAATATCAAAGAACTTAGAATGAGTAGCAACTGAAATTTGAGTGCCATGGCAATTATGGACATTAGTATTTATTGTCGAAATCTTGTCAGTCTTGATTTAAGTAATTGTCGGAAAGTGAAAGATGAAGTACTTGCTAGAGTCATTGGTTTCAAAGGTAATACCGAGTTTGGATGTCCTAAACTAAAACATTTAAAGCTTGGGTATTGCAAGTACTTAACTGATAATAGTCTTCAACATATTAGAGATAATGCTAAATTAGAATCTTTGGATTTAACAAGATGTACAACAATAACGGATATGGGATTTCAAAGTTATAATAATCAAAGATATTCAAGTATAAAGAAACTTGTCCTCAAAGATTGCACTTTTCTAAGTGACAAAACAATGGAAATAATCTCCATCTCCTGTGCAAACCTTGAAGTTCTTGATCTTACATTTTGTTGTATGCTTTCTGATTATTCTATCAAAGTTATAAGTTTAGGTTTGAGGAAGTTGAAGGACTTGAACCTTTCATTTTGTGGATCAGCTGTTAGCGATTATTCCTTAGCATCACTTAAACACCTTGCTAATTTAGAAAATCTGTCTATTAAAGGTTGTGTTAGAGTTACAAGAGAAGGTGTAGATATGTTATTGACTCAACTTCCACGATTGAAAACTCTTAATCTTTTACAATGCCCTAGAATCGATAACTACAAAGGTGTTAAAGTTGAACCTTTCGATAAAGTCAAAGGAAATAATTACAGTTGTTTGAAAATCAAACCTCACGGTCGAATAATAAAGGTTTTTTTATAATAGACTTTTGTAAGTATAATTTCTGTAATTATAAAGCATGCAAATTACTATTGTTTGCTTTCCATCTTTTGCTTAAGTTCTTTTTCAACTATTTGCTTTTGTTCTTTTACAATCTTTCTCTTAGTCATAGTTGCAAAGAAAAAGATACAAAATGGTAACAAAATCGAGTTAAGTGCAATCCATGCCGCAAGGACACCAAAATATCTACCCATGTGAGTTTTAGTGACATTGAAAAGTACGATTTTCATCAATTCGTATGCATTCTTTATTGGTAATGCATAAGTGTATCTGAAAATTTTAGGGCATAGCTGAATTGGTGCAAATGTTGCAGAAATATTAATAACAACAAAGAATAGTAACCAGAATCCCATTAGTGGTGGGTAAGTAGCAAAACAAATTAGTGAGATGTTATTATTTGCACCACCAACTGCTGCCATGGTCATATAAGAAACCATCCAAAACACACCAAATCCACCCTTCCATGCTCTATTCATAGAAATTTGAAAAGCAGCGTTAAGACAAGAAAAGGCTAACGATACAAAAAGGTATGTAACATGAGAAATGAGAAGTTGAAAGAGAATGTATTGTTTTGGGAAAATCTTTTTAGCTACTGTACCGTTGATATCACCTAACCACATTACTTGGAAAAATGTAATAATAATAATGTAAATTAAACCAACTTGTAAAGGACCCATGGTAACTGGTTCAATTGGTATTGCATCCGTATATTGAATCAAAGGATACGATGTCAATAAATTGGTGTTTTTCAAATTTGAGAACTGAGAGTCAGTAAGATTTGAAAGAATTGATGGATATCCATAGTTCTGTAAATTTTCCACAAATATTGACTGAAATTGAAATAGTGTATTGGAAACAATACCACCCATAGTTACTGGATCTCTGGCAGTCTCATAGAGACCATGGACAAAATTGGTTGTTGATATATTGGTTCCACTTTGAAATGCATTCAATAACAACTCAGATACATTGTTAGCTGACACATAAATTGCAGCCCAATATTTTTGCTCGTGTATTAAATACTGAATCTCATTTTCTGTCAAATTATACCTAAATTCCCATGTTCCCAATGATGGCATCATGCCTTATGAGGTTGACATTCTCAAAGCATCAGATATAACTCCGCTTGGATCAGATTCTAGTCCAACAAGGTATTTAAGGTTCACGTATCGTGTTTCTCTTTTGTACATTGAACCCCAATAAATTGACCACACAGTCAAAACATAAACCCAAAAAGCCAAAATAATTTTTGAATACTTTTTCAAAACAGAAATTCTTAACTCTTTGTTTTCTTGAGCAACGAAAGAATATTTAGGAGGTGGAGGTGGTGGTAATTTGCCTTCAGCTACTAGTTTCTCCCTTATATATGTTTCTTCAGCAGCAGCACCTGTGGCCACATCATTTTCTGTGTATTCAGAGATTGTTCTAAACAGTTCACTTTCTTGATTTGATCCTTCATGATTTTTCCTGCTTTGATCTTCAAGATCATCGCCGGTATATGGACGAACATCACTATCAGATGCTTCCCCACTAGTTGTCCTATATTCGTTTGGTGGATAATTGGTGTTATTAGACATTTTTTCATCAATTGAGGACATGTATAGTACTCTGTTAATATTAGTAGGTTTTGGGCGATAATTTCAATAATGATATTTGGGAATGTATTGCTATCAAAATGTACTCATTGTAAAGGAAAAAAAGAACATTGGAGAATTTGTCATCATAATAATTTTATTAAATTTTTCTAATCTCCGGTGCGATCTATTTTAGCGGCAAGTGATCTACCCGCAACTCGGGATCTCTGATTAATACTTCAGTTGCATGCATACACACGCAGCGTCCATTAATATTACTTGTTGAGTTGTAGACTGATCATTTTTAAGTAAATTTTAGATCTGGTTGGACCTATTGAGGGTTGTGATTGGAGTTTTGCAAGGTAAAAGTCATTGTAAAACTCCTCTTATTGAAATATAGCAAATCAGATTCGTTATATATTATGCATTAATTCTTCATTATTAATTTCAAATACATCGTAGTAACATTTTAATCACAATAATGTTTGACTTTTACAAACCCATTAATGTAAGCAACTCAGCAACACAAACACAGACTTATTTTCGAACAAAATCTATCAGTCCAACCCATCTTAAACTAAAGCTTTGTCAGAGCATACCGATTCATTAGGTTCAACTCATGCCTTTTTTCACGCAATCAAAACAAGTTCTGTGAATACTTTGTAACAACAACTGTTCTTTTATTTGAATTCTTTGAGACTCTATGAGACATAAAGAATAACTCACAGTAAAGTTGATCTTGGTAAAATTTAAGCTGCACCTAAATAATTTTTGGTCGTGAGCGTGAAGTGTAAATTTACTAGCTTTAAAATCCATGCCGGTGGAACAAGAATTAGGAATTCAAACCTGGTAATACAATATTGTGAGTCGTATCATGACTCAGAGTATAGAAAATTCTCCTTCTATCTCTAAAAAGGGTACTACACAGAATGATTTGGACAGCAAAAATAGAGTAAATAACACACAGTCAATACGACATTCCTCAAGAAACAAGCAACACACCGACAAAAAGCAAAACAGAAAACACGAATTTTCAAGAAGCATCAATCGTAAATGCAAAGAATATGGTGATGGTGATAATGACCATGATCAAAATAACTATGAGGATGACTATGAAATTGATGGTGAAAATGACGCCGACAATGACAATGATGACTATCGTGATGATGATGACCATGATGAAGATGATGATGATGAAGGAGATGGAAATGACACTGAGAATGATATTGTCGGCAATGGTTATCATTCCAGTGGATCAAATATTTATCATTCTAGAGAAGAAGTGGTTCGAAAAAGAAGCAAGGCATGTAAAAGATGTCACTCATTAAAAGTCAAATGTGTTCCTCTAGACCCAAACGATGAAACACAAGCATGTAAAAGATGTTCTGCGAAAGGCATTAAATGTGAATTCAATATAACTGTACGACGGATAAAGAAACCCGTAGTTTTATCAAAATCAATGAAATTGAAACTGAGAAATGAAGAAATTAAAAAGTTGAAAGAACAGTTGGTTCAAAGGGATCGTATAATAGATATGCTGAAAGGGTATAATCCACAAGATGATTCAGTTGCAGCTTCACTAGAAATCTCGTTGAAGGAAAAACTTGGGTACTATAAAGAAGAAATCCGTAAATTAGAACAACATGAGAAAAACTCTATGGAAACGGTACCTGGGAATATTAGTACCAATTTCATTTCAACTTCAGAAAAAAGAGTTCAAATATGTCAATCACAGATGCCCTCATTAGATATTATTGGAAACGGATTGCTTACTTACAGTCAATGTACTAAATTGGTTACCGTATTTGTTACAAAAATTCACGCAAGATTCCCATTTACAGAACTTCCTTCAAATTTGAGTGTTGATTCTTTGAAAGTTGATGCACCTTTACTTTTGGTGATAATGTGTTATATTTCACTGATAATAGACACGTGCACGGAAATTACAGTTGAGACACAACTACAACTTGAATGTTTGATTTCAAAAACATTATCCTCTGAGATTCTAATGGTTGGTGATAAAAGCTTTAAACTCTTGAAGAATACACTAATATACAGTTTTTGGTATGTTGCTCCTGAGCTATTTCATCACCGGAGGTATCATCTTTTCACATCATTATGTGTTTCTCTTTCACATGATTTAGGTATTAGCGGGAGACCATATTTTTTCTACAATAAAGGAGATGGATCGATTAAAAAAACCTCTATAATTAATGATGAGAAAAATATAGACCTGAAAGGTTTGCTTTTAGTTGTTTACACACTTTACACATCAATATCATTATTTTTGAAAAGGGTTATATATCTTGAATGGAACTCTTATTTTGAAGAATGTTGTCAAGTATTGGAGAAGTCAAATAAGAGAGAGTACAAGCTAATTGTTTTATATGCAAAAATCAATCATTCTATGGAAATGATGTACAACAGTTTTCATAGAGCTGGAGAATGTCTTACAGTTTATGAATTATCAAGTCATAAAACTAAGCTTCAAATTCAAGAATATGTTAATGTATTACTTGGCATTAAACAACAGATCTCTTCTCATTTTGATGAACAATCTTTTGACTACAATTGTTTGATGGCATATTTATACTCTGCACAAGCATATTTGTTTGAACCAGCAGTACAAACTTTAATACGTGCAAAGGAAAATGTAACTAAAGAATATCGAAATCTATTTCTTACCTCTTTGAATCAAATTTGTGAATCATGTATACTCTCGTTGACTCATTTTAATAAGTTATCAATTGAAGATCTAAGTGTTAACCCATTGTTTCATACATCAAGGATATTATACACAAGTGGAATGTTATTAAGAATTCGGTACTTAAGTTTAACAATTCCCAAAACTGCTAGAGCTAAAGTGTATACTGAAGATGCATTGCCAACAATCAACGCTTTGATTAGTAAGATTGATGACACTATTAGTCTATATCCTAAAAACTTCTTTGTGCAGAAGATCAAATTAGTATTAAATCTATTTGTTCGTACATGTTTGACACAATGGAATGCATCCTACAAGATACTCTATAAACAAATCAAGAAACAAGATCCTTCATTCAATGATTCAACTACTATGGATACTCTCACTAATACGCTACCTTCGAGTACCCTTAACACACCTGATATCATGACCAATTCCAGCAACTTTGAAACAGAAATGATTCAAACACATCAACAACTTAGAGATAACTCAACTAGTGGATTTAAAACGTCACCATATGCCATGCCAGGAAATGCCGCAAGCTATATAAAGATGCAATCTGCCAAACCTCTGATGAAATCAGCTAGCAACTCTTTATCTGGAGGTATTCCATCCAATTATAGAACCAACTATTATGATTTAGATATATCCGAAACATATTCACCTACAACAAACAATAAATTTCAAGCAAATACATTTGAACAATCTCAAGAACCTAGCATCAGTGGTTCTCCTGAAAATCCTACTTTGCGGAACCATACATCAATTTCCAATTTACAGGAAAACCTTCCACCTCCAAAATTACCGGCTACAATACTATCAGAACTGAATTTACCTACTAATGCCCAAAACGCAGCATTTGATATGCAATTCACAGCATTCAATGATGAATTCTGGAGTGATTTGTTTTTCGGCGAAGGAGCAAGCAGTGGCTATTCTCTTGGTGGAGTAGATGGATCTGATACAACTCCGAACTCCGCGTTGAATATATAGCTGGTGTGTAATGCGTTTATTCATTTATATCTTTATATTATACCCGATGACTAACTCTTTCTTATCATAAGCTAAGTAAATGCTAGAGTCTGATGCTGAGCCCCCGCGATAACGGGTCTCCCCGATTGCCCGATTGGGAAGGCATTCTTCCTTCTGGGTGTCGCGAATTTGGTTGGTGTGACTGTGAAAAGAAGCGTTAGTGTGGATTTACTGTGCGGTGCGCGGGGGTCTGCAGAATTGGCGGGGCCAGAGAGACGCGGTGGGGGACGCAGACTCGCGTTTGGAGCAGGTCTGGCTTTTTTCAGATGGTAATAGAGGTTGAAGGACACACGTTTGAGGGCAGTAGAGTAACAGATTTTACAACTCCAACAAACTATACACAATGGTTGCTGTATGTACAGTATTATTGAACGATGATTTTAAGTCAGATATTGATTATGTTGGAAGGATATACGCAGATTTGCCACTTTAGAAATGAATATACGAATAGTTTAAAGTTAGACAAAAAAGTCTTGAAATAAAGGTATAAGACGATTTTAATGCATGGAAGACTGATAAATGCTGAATCTAAATAATCTAGTTGAACAGCTGTTTAGAAAATGAATTGAATATTGTCGAAATGAAACATATTACCGTATTACACATAAGAAATCAATGAAATGGAATATTTGAGTGTCCTTCAACCATAATCAAATTGCTTGATGTAAACAACAAATGAACATTTTACTAACATTTATTTATTACAGGATTTAGTTGCAAAGAAAACCAGAAAGACCGTTAGACCACAACAATTGAGATCTAGCTTGGTCCCAGGTACCGTCTTGATCTTATTAGCTGGTAGATTCAGAGGTAAGAGAGTTGTTTACTTAAAGAACTTAGAAGACAACACTTTATTAGTCTCTGGTCCTTTCAAGGTTAACGGTGTTCCATTGAGAAGAGTTAATGCAAGATACGTCATTGCAACCTCTACTAAGGTTGATGTCTCTTCTTTAGACTTAGCTAAGTTTAATGTTGCTTACTTTGCAAGAGAAAAGACTAACAAGAAGTCTAAGTCTGAAAAGGATTTCTTTGGTGATGTTGAAGGAAAGAAGGAAATTAAGTCTGAAAGAATCGAAGACCAAAAGATTGTTGACAAGGCTTTGATTGCTGAAATCAAGAAGACTCCATTATTAAAGCAATACTTAGCAGCTTCTTTCTCCTTAAAGTCTGGTGACAAACCACATGCTATGGTTTTCTAAATAATTTTGGTTAGTTCCTACCCTTTATATTTATAGCATATAAAACGATTAATATAAAAATCAGAAATTAGATAAACTTATGTAAACTTAATTTTAAACGGATGGTTAGCTAAGCTTATTTCAGTCTTTACAAGCAAATTCGTTAAGCTTGTATACAATACTAAAATCTACAATCACGTGACCGTGAATTGGAATTTCATGAAAGTATGTCTAGGAAAATTTTCATCCTAGAAAAAAAAAGTTTAAATGGAACTATTAGTACGTTAGAGCTTATTCCCTTTTACATCCAGCTTTTAAATCTACAAAACCTAGATTTTATCATATCAGAATACCAAAAATGTCTTCTTTATTGCCACTTGCTTCTTATAATTTAGAATTGAAGCCATTCACGCCACAGCCATGTCAAGCTGAAGACTTCCCGGTAACTGTTAGAATTACCTTGGCTTCTATTGATCCAGAGTCCGTTGATGACAAAAACGAACCTTCCACTCTTAGAATTTTGAAAAAATCAGCAGTTTTCTCTGATGATGAGTCTGATGATGAATCCGATGATGATGAATGTAATGATGATGAATGTGATGGTTGTGAAAAGAACACCGAAAAGAACGGAGAAAATGATGATGATAAAAATGAAGATGAAGATGAAGATGAATCTGACGATGATGATGAAGATGATGATGTTGAAGATGATGAAGCAGTTGAAGAACATATCATCTGTACCCTTTCTCCAAAGACTCAATATCAACAATCTTTAGATTTAACTATTTTACCTGATGAAGAAGTCTTTTTCGTTGTTACTGGTTCTTACACTGTTCATTTAACTGGTAATTATGTTGAACATCCAAATGATGATGATGAAGATGATTATGTGCACGGTGGTTCATCTGATGAATACGATTCTGATGAATATGATTTAACTCCAGATGAGGATGAAATTGTTGATGAAGAAATTGATTACGATTTAGATGAATTAGACAACGTTGAAGACGTTGAAGGTAAAATTGAAGAGTTAGTAGAAGAAGATGAAAAGATGAACGAAAAGAAGAGAGAAGCTGAATCAGAACAAGAAACTAAATCTAAGAAGGCAAAGAAGGAAAAATCTGTCAAATTCAACAAAGAATTAGAACAAGGACCAACTGGACCAGCAGCGGAAAAGGTAAAGGCTAAGAAGGATGTTCCAGAAGAGAAGAAGAAGTCAGAAAAAAAGGAAACAAAAAAAGATGAAAAAAAGGTTGAAAAGAAAGACGAAAAGAAAACCGAAAAGAAGGAAGAAAAGAAAGTTGAAAAGAAAAAAGCTGTTAAAACTTTACCAGGTGGTGTTATCATTGAAGATAAGACTATAGGTACTGGTCCAGTTTGTAAAAAAGGTCAAAAAGTTGGTGTTAGATACATTGGTAAATTAAAGAATGGTAAAGTCTTTGATAAGAATACTTCTGGTAAACCTTTCCATTTTGGACTTGGTAAAGGTGAAGTTATCAAAGGTTGGGATGTTGGTGTTGCAGGTATGGCTGTTGGTGGTGAAAGAAGAATTGTAATTCCAGCACCTATGGCATACGGTTCTCAAAAACTTCCAGGTATTCCAGCAAACTCTGAATTGACCTTTGATGTTAAGCTAATTTCCATCAAATGATCGAATCATCTGAATCATCTATAGCTTTATATGAATGATAATAAATAGTTATACAATTTTGATAGTTTTTATGTTAGGTAGAATTTGCTGACTTCCAAACTCCGTAAGCTTGTGAATTCTTTTTTATTAAGGATGTATCACTTTTTCGTATTCCCCTATCAACTATACTGAATATATAATCTCTTGGGTAATCATGCTTATCAATCAAATGTAATCTTCTCTTTTTGTGATCTCTAAACAACTTATCACAATTTTCGACAAAGCAACCAAATACTTTATCACCTCTCTGTAATTTTATTTTGATGAAAGGGTCATGATTTTCAGCAATGTGTAATTCAAGTAATCGATATATGGGGAAATTCTTTTTACATTCTGTGCAAATGTTAGTATGCTCGGATATATAGTGTAATTCATATTGTTCAAAAGAATCAAATTGTTTGGGATCTTGAGAACAAAGAGGGGGTAGATTGCATTCAATATTAGTTTCTTTCGGACCTTTTGACTTATTTTTCTGTTTGTTTATAGTTTTCTGTTGTTTTTCGGTCGTTTCTGTATTCAATTTCAAATCATCTATAACATTGTCCTTTTCTCTTGGTCTTTTCAGCGACATGGGGTTGATCAAGAAGCAAAGAGATAACTGATTCAATTTTCAGCCATCATTGATTTGAAGGCTTGCTGCAAATCTGAAAAAAAAAAATATCAATATTGCAGATTTCTGATCATCAAATTTAGCATGCACATAAAGATGTCTTCAATTAACTGCATATTATACTAGCTATAAACCTAAATGAGTGAAAAGCATGGGCTAGCCCAATTGCTTACATCCTTGCCACCATCCAAAAAAGTGAAAATTGAAAATGCCAATGAAGACTCGGAGTTGAGTACCAACGTATATAAAGAAGACATTTCACAACATGATTATAAAGGATATGTTCAGGGACCACTTGATCCATTTTTTGGACAAAGAAGTGCATTTCCAATAACCATAAATGTAGAAAATGTTCAGCTAGGTAAAATACCACAAGATGTGAATGAATATCTTGCACAAGTTAGACTTGAGGCATATGAAATGAATGGATATAATAATTACGAAAGCGATGATGATGATGATTATTGTTACTACCGCTCGAATGTAGGTATAAATAGCGATACTTTCATTGCTCCGCTGAAGGAGCTTGAATCCTATATCCAAGAATATGAACTGGAAAGAAAAAAGTACAACGAATACAGAATGAATTTAGAAGAATTGGACGCCATAGAGTTGCCTGTAACTGCAAAAGATTGGAAGAAATTTATTTGGGAGGTAAACTGTGAAAAGGAATATATTGCACAAATTGTTGAAGAAGAAGAACACATCAAACTTTTAGTATATTTTACAAAATGGATGAGTCTCAAAGTTGACGATAATTTTAGGGAATGGATTTTTGGAATACTTGCAGCTATTGACGATGTTCTGCCATCATCAGAAATGAGTGTTTTGAGACAACTAGGTAAGAAAGTTTTACGACAATACACGCAAAGTTTAAAACTAAACCAATCGGAAAATCACCAAGTTTATCTCAAGATTCTTAGCATAATAGGACTGTACTACAAACAAAGAGATCTAATAGAGACAAGTGACTCTCAATAGACAATTAGGCCTGTAAGTTGGTGAGAGCACATGTATGTGTAAGGAATGTGTACGTCGATCGACGCTGTGCATAAGAATCCGCGTATCACAGAAATTTGTACTATATAGTGGCTGCCTCTACAGATTACGCTTTCCTAGCTTCAAGCGTACCAAGATCTTGCACCAATACCTAAACAAGGCAATGGTATGTATCTTATGGGGTGAAGTTTATTGAAATTGCTAAAGAGGAGAAGTACTAACATTCTACCGTTATGGAAATCGCAATATAGTCTGGAATTCAAAGTTTACTAAAGACCGAAAAGGAAGCACAAGAAATTGTAGCTAAAGCTAGACAATGTATGTACACTACTACCATTTGAGACCTTTCATTTCGTTGTTACTAACTATTGTTTTTTGGTTATAACAGACCGTGCACAGAAGCTAAAAGCAGCAAAGAGTGATGCACAAGCGGAGATTGAGGCTTATAAGCAAAAGAAGGATGAAGAATTGAAGAAGTTTGAAGCTGAATTTGAAGGTTCTAACAAGCAACTTGAAGCGGATGCTGAGAAGGAAGTTCAATCAGAGTTAGAAAAAATTAAAAAGACTGCTCAAGAAAAGAAGAGTGCTGTTGTTAAACTACTCGTAGATTCTATTTGTTCACCAAAGCCAGAGTTACATGTTAACGCTTCTGCTGTATGAACATTGTCCATATTATTATATAAACCATATAGTAATAATCCCTGTACCTCCGATAAATTGAAAAAAGCCTGTTAGAATCAATCGTAAGTCTGATGGTTCGATATTTGATGCAAGCCCGTGATAGTTTTCCCGAAAGATTGGGTTGGAATCAACTTTTCATGCAAGGCCAAATTCGAGCCCAACTTTTTCTACAGCTAGAGAGACCTTTTAAAAAATCTGTCGTGCAATGGAGTTTGAGCAAAATAAAGGAAGTTCTTCTTCACTAAACAACATTTCAACAACATCACAATATTGAGCTAACAAACATGAAGAATGAGGGGGATGTTGTTGAAGAAGCAGTTTATCCACAGGAAGAGTTGCTAAAGTATGAACTTAGTCAGCACAACCAGGCCAACATCGACACTTCGGACCATCATGGAATAACCGAATCAACAAGTACAAATTCCGTCCAAGTTGTTAAGATCAAAAAAAGGAAAAACCAAAAGATACATAAACCTTCTGGACCTGCTTTATCTTTTAGACAAAAGTTTTCAGAAAGATCACTACTACATTATTACTCACGCATTCATTGGAAGAATTTAGTTATTGTGATTATAGTGCCTTTAATCGGAATATTTTCACTAATTCTTTTACATCCAACAGTGGTAAAACAAACAATTTATTTTGTTATATGGAACTACATAATTACAATGTTATCTATCAATATTCTATATCACCGCTACTGGTCGCATCAATCATTTGATTTCACAAATGATCAACTTGTATTATTGTTGGCAATTATCTCATCAGGGGGTGGTATCACATCGGCACAAAATTGGTGTGCTTCACATAGAGCTCATCACAGATATTGTGATGTAACAGATTCCGATCCTCATAATATTCGAAGAGGGTTGTTCTTTAGTCATATGGGATGGATGGTATTGATTCATCATCCTACTGTAGCTAAAGCTATAAAGGAAAGTAAACTGGATGAACTACCCAATTCAGATATAGTTGACTGGCAGCAAAGACATTACATGAATCTTTTAATTACTATTGGATTGATATTTCCATGTTTAATTTGTGGAATATTTTGGAATGACTATCTTGGTGGATTAATCTATGGTGGATTTTTGAAGCTTTTGATGGTTCAACATTCTGTTTTTGCTGTTAATTCTGTTGGACATACTATAGGTTCGAGACCTTACAATAATGAAAAGTCACATAGAAATAATTACTTGTTAAGCTTTATCACTATGGGAGAAGGAAATCAAAATTTCCACCATGAATTTCCCATGGATTACAGAAATGGTTATGAATGGTACAATTTTGATCCTGCGAAATGGAGCATAAACACCCTATATGTGTGCGGTCTTATCAAATCTATCAAAACAGCTAGTCAAAATACCATAGATCAACTAATAATACAACAACAACAGCAAATGTTAGACGATATTAGATCACAACTCAACTGGGGCATTCCTATTGAAAAACTCCCAATATTCTCTCCAGAGGAATTTAAAATACTCGCCAATAAATCTAAAGACAGATATTTGGTTGTGGTAGCAGGTATAATACATGACGTAACGCCATTTGCTAAAGATCACCCGGGAGGAATTCCATTGATTCGTGCTTCGCATGGTAAAGATGCCACAACTGCGTTTGATGGTGCTGTGTATAAGCATTCCAATGCTGCTAGGAACCTCTTGGCGACAATGCGTATAGGAAAACTTGGTGGAAGTGAGAGTTTGTACTGGAAACAACAGCGAATGGAGAACAAAAACGTTCCAATAGACAACGATACGGAGGGGCAACGAATTGTAAGGACACAAGAGACACTCATGGGGCATCTAGGTAGCACTGCAGGTGCAGCGTAAGTTTCTTTGACCTCGGATCTGGACTATTATTGTGGTTAGTGACAAGATACCTTGTTATCCTACAAGTTCCAATCGCAAACAAATTTGTAATTCTAATGTAGTATATTCCCTGCTAGTCGGTTGTATATAATATCTGTGAGTACAACGATTATTATGATTAAACCGAGCCAAGAAGCATAGCTTTCGTCATGTAAAGTCGAGTATGTTAATACTTTAGTGAGTAAGAAGTATACGGCTACTCTGTCTCCATCCGTAATATGATAATATATCAATCTGGGTTGAGAAAATTGGCGGACGAACTGAAACAACATTGAAAAACAGAAAGTAATGTAATATTTTGCAGCTGCAATTTTTGTTGCTAACAAGTAATACATCAAAAGTCTCAAACTGATACTGTACAGGCCAGTTTATGCTGAATTGAACTTATTGGCAAATTCAAAAGGATTCTTATTATTAGCATTATTATTTACACCCACATGATTCATTAATGATCTCCAGTTAACGCAAAACAATTTAGCCCATATATGCTGGCTAAAGCAAACAACTACATTCATGTATCAAAGAGACCATAGAACTTTCAAACAGAATCATTACATTTTGACAGCAATGAATTGTGCCAATTTCAGTGATAATCATACATCCATGAAATGGAAGTGGTCGTTCTCGGGTTTCAAACAGGTATCTCGTGCACAGCAATGCTTTGTCTATCAATTCAAACCTTCTCTGCTGTGGTGTTTCACTTTTTTGATTAACTATTCAGTGATGTGCATCATAACTAACATCTGATACAGTTTGTACAAGGAAAATATGGTAAAAGCAACTTTTTGTTATTATATCACCAACAGACATATATCGCTCTGATCAAATACATACTTTCATATTGTTTTTGTTGAAACCTTTGCATAAAGACTCTTGCGTTGTGATAGTTCATCGATTATTATTCTTGAATTGCACAGACAAAGAGGTACTCTTTAATGAATATGAAGATGTAAAAGGCAAGCGCCTATCGTAAATACCGGTATAAGACTTCCTATTAGTGACTCTATCTTCTTTTTGTCACAACCTTCTGTGAAGACGTTATTAGCCCAGCAACAAAGTCAATAACTCTATAATCATCAAGAGGAAACAAATCAAAGCTTATAAACAATTGTATATGTTGCACGCTGAAAATCTTTCCATTACATACTGTGAAAATCCAGGCTTTTTGCATTTACACTAGCTTAATAATTAATTTGTCACCAATTTAGTAAATTTAGATCAACGCAGCGCAAGCTCTAATCACCAGTACCATAATCTTTTTGAACAGCAACAGTACTACTTGCTAGTTACACACCTGTATCCTATCAATGCCGAAAGTCAAAAGGAACAGGAAAATTCGTACTTGTGAGTACTGCTATCATCACAAGTTAAAGTGTGATAGAAATACACCCTGTAGCACTTGTCTACGGACGAAAAGCGAATGTGTATACCAGTTCAAAAGCAATAATGATTCTGATAACATTTTAACTGAAGAACCAAAGAAAAAAGCTCAAAAGTCTCATATAGTGACTAAGAAGACTGCTCCTAGTTTGGAACCTGCTTCTCCTGAGGAAGATAACGTCATAAAGTGGAGGAAAGAAGACGGTAAATTATCAATTGAAGAAACAAATTCAGATGTCATCTTCTCAACTAATATTAATAACATTCCTCTTTACTACTCTAGAGCTTTTTTTCCTTACTTAGAACCGAGTTTAAACAGAATGTTTTTATTCAAAATGAGTGAAATTGGTGAAAGAGGTTTTATGAATGACTTTTCCCATGTTGGTACTTATGATTTTCAGCGATTTGGTTTCAAGAATTCTCTCGAACAACTAGTGAAAGAATATCCCAAAAAAGAAGAGTTTGATGATATTATTTACATTTATTGGGATAGTATTCATCCATTAGTTCCAGTCATTGATAAAGAACAGACTATGGTGAGGTATATTCGATTTTGGAATGAATTGGAGAATGAAACTAATCCTCGATTCGATATTGACTCGGGCGTTTTGTTCTTAGCCATGTTATTAGCAGTGAAAACTGCTTTTGAAGTTAATATTACAGATCCAGAACAGGTCAAAAAATCATTGATTGAAAAAAATAAGATATTTGACACATTCGAAAAGTTTAAATTGTTCTTTGGCTTCAAAACTAATCCTAACATCTCATACGTTCAAGCATCAATTATACTTTATTCGACTAGCGCAATTTATTTTATAGGCTTGTTCACGTATACTGCTGCCTTAGCCAGGCAAGCTGAATTTATGGGGTTACATCGAGATCCACTATTACATGATGTCTATCCTAATAAAAATAATACAAAGGATGTTGAAATAAGGAGAACTGTTTGGCATTTCGTTAGATATTTGGATACTTCAACCTCCGTTGTGTCAGGTATGTCTCCGCATATGATTATGACTAACGCATCAACAAAGTTTCCCTCAAAACATGAATATAATTCTGAAACTGGTAAATTTGATGGTGATATAAATCCGTTTATGGTTTTCACAATATCAAGATTCAAATGTAGCTTGGTCATGGAGACGATATCGCATTACCTGAATTCAGATTTCTCAAGTGACACTGAAAAACTTTTAAGATGGGAAGGTATATCTAGAACAGTCATTGCATTATATCAAGATGTATTCACACTAGTAAAAGAAATTCTAAGCTGTTCGAATAATCCAAAATATTCTCAAAACTTGCTGAGATTTTTGATTTCTAATGCAATCACAAATGTTCATAGAACATATTTGTTACATAGGGCATGTGATAGGAGGCCTTACTCTCATCATAATAGGGTTATTTTGAAACCTGCAAATGCGGCAAATGTGGAATTAACAAAATTAAGTCAAGCTAGTTCAAGTAAAGATTTTTTTGAGAAAGTATTGACTATCAGAATGCCATATTATGAATCTACAATGGAAGTTTCAATTTTACTTCTTTATGAGTCCAGGTATAGATTCAAACTAACACCAGAGCTTGAAAAGTTTAGATGGTTCAGTAAAAATGCAAATCCTTTACAATATACTTTTTTTGTTTTGCGTGACTTATATCATTATCCAGATAAAAGGTATACTTTTACGCACATTCCTCAAGATATTAGAAATTTTATTATTGACGAAGAGGTTTTGAAGTTTGAAGGTGATATAAGAAGAGATGTGGTTAATATCACCATCACGAATTTGATAAGTTTAAAAGATTACTGGTGCGAACCACTTAACGATGTGATGAATTTTCTTTGTGAACTAAAAAAATACGTTTATAAGTCAATAGATAAGAGAGCTGAAGCTGCTAGAAGTGAAAAAGATGAATCAACTTCAGATGGAACAAAGCAAAATACTGATGGCGCTAGTTCCTCATTACCAAACAAACATGATAACCATGCCGATATCGATCCTGACAATCTCAATGATGAGTTTGAGCTTGACAAGTATAAAAATATTATGGACTTGCTGTCTTCTTTTGCCGTAATAGGTAGTTCATCATCCAATAACCTTTCTTCAAATGATGGAAGTCAGTTATCCAATAATCTGGATCCGCTAAATGATTCAAGTACCTCATCCGCGTCAGGCATGATTGCTCCAACCATATTAAATAATCAACCAATCACTAGTGTACATCTAGACAACAGTCGATTTATTTTTAATGTTGAAGATCAGACAGAACAGTTGGATGCAACTGCGAACTCGAAATCAGGCTCTGCTGCAGCTCCCCCTCAACAGGATGTTTCTATGTCATCACATCATTCTGTACAAACTTCTGCGTTGGGAACTTCACAAGCGCCACCACAACCTGACCAAAATGCGGTCTCGCCTTCTAATGCTCCTGCATCAATGGTTCCCATTCCAGCTAACATTGGAAATATCGATTATACACTTCCTCAATTTACAACAGACATATACCCTCAACAACCTGGGCTTTCTGCAATTCCTTCTTTTGATCCAGCTATGTATTATGCGATGAATGCGAACACCCCATTGATGGCACAGGGAAATCCATATGGTAGTCAGATGTATTCAGGCGCCCCTACGCCTGGAACACAGATGTCTATTCAGCAAACTCATCCATTACAACAGCCTGTAACTCAACAGCCTCAACACATGCAAGCCATGTCTCATATGCAACAGTATCCCCAATTGTCATCAATTCCTCAATATCAACCCGATATGTACCACAATCCATCGCCTATGCCTCAGATGCACACCAACACGATGTTACCGCCACATATGCAAGGTAACTCGCCATATATGCCCCATGATAATGTGATGAATCAAAGCAATGGAACAATGAATAACATTTATGGTAATACAAATCAACAAACATATAGGTGAGACTACAATTTCCATTCATGATCTATGTAAAATATTTATAACGCTTAATTTACTCTAATCTAATTTACATTTTATTTGAAGTTAGATTCTCAAGCGGTATCTACTATTTATCTTTTACAGTGGATTTACTCAAAATTTAGGGTTGTAAGATTACAAATTAATCTATGTGCAAAATCAAAAAGTCACGTGCAGAGAAGTGACAATTTCCACCCCACAATTTTCTTGTCTTTCGTTGCTACGTTTGGTGAAACACATTCTGCTAACAAGAGTAATTATAATGTGAGTCAGAATCATATGGCTCTTTGGGCATTCTTTTTTTTCTATGTTTACCACAAGGAGTTGTGCCAGAGTAGTTCGGTTTGGATTGAAACCTCCTTTTCGAGGTGTCTCACAGAAGATACCACATGGGGCAGTTGATGATGCAGGTTTCAGTCCACGCACATCTCTGTTCAAAACAATCTCTATTGCAACATCATTTTTGGCAATTGGTTTAGGAGTCGGCGTTCTCATTACAAAAAAAGAGGAAAACTTGAGCTGTACGACGAAATTGGCAGACCTTCAACCTTTGGTGTATGCATCAAATGACAGAGTTCAATATGCAATCTCAAAAATAGCAAAAGTTGTTGGCGAAGAACGTATCACCACTAGTGCCAATGAATTAACTAATCATTCGGAAGATTCATCTGAGTTTGTGAGGGCACGTGAGGGTGAATCCCCCTATGCCGTTGTTTACCCTATAAGCGTTGAAGAGGTCTCCAGAATTGTTAAAATTTGTTATGATGCAAGCATTCCTATAATCCCATATTCCGGCGGTACTTCAATTGAAGGACATTTTATTCCCACCCGTAAAGGAATATGTGTTGATCTATCGAAAATGAATAAAATTTTGGCTATCCATGGGGATGATTTAGATGTTGTTGTTCAGCCTGGTGTTGAGTGGATGCACTTGAATGAAGAGCTGGAACCTTATGGTTTAATGTTTGGTCCTGATCCGGGCCCTGGAGCACAAATTGGAGGTATCATTGGTACAAATGCATCAGGCACAAATGCGGTAAAATATGGTGCTGCAAAGGATAATGTTTTATCATTAACTGTAGTGTTGGCAGATGGTACAGTGATTAAAACCAGACAAAGACCTAGGAAGAGTTCTAATGGTTACAACTTAACGAATTTGTTTGTTGGTTCAGAGGGTACTCTTGGTATTATCGTCGAAGCAACACTTAAGTTACATGTTCGTCCAAAGACTGAAGTCATCGCTTTAATGAACTTTAAAGAAATTAGGGATGCTTCTAAAGTTGTCACTGAACTTTTCAAAAATGGTGTCACCTGCAATGCAGTTGAATTCATGGATAATAGGCAAATGAATGCCATTGTTGAAATGGGAACCGGTGGTGATCGTAAATGGTATCCTGATCATTTACTATTACTAAAAATTGGTGCAATTGATGATATCGCCATCAATAGTGTTCTCAAAATAGTGGAAAGGATTGGAAAAGAAAATAATGGGTTTAACTTTCAAATTGCTCGAAATGAGGAGGAAAAAGAAGACATTTGGAGAGTCCGTAAAACCTTGATGTGGAATTCATTAAGTTGGGCCAAAAAATATAAGCCCAATGCTAAGATTCTTCCAACTGATGTATGTGTTCCAATGTCGAAAATGCCAGAACTTATCTCAAAAACTATGGAAAAAATGGAAAAGTCTAATTTACTTGCAACTGCAGCAGGCCACGCCGGCGATGGTAATGTGCATGTTTTAGTTATTTATGAGCCAGATCAGGTTGAAGATGCACATAAACTTGTCAATGAATTGTCTTTGATGGCCATTGAGCTTGATGGTACTGTTTCTGGAGAACATGGTATTGGTGTCAGCGAGAAAAGAGAATACTTGGAGAAAGAGTTGGGTCCTGATACAATTGATTTGATGAGGACTATCAAATTTGCATTGGACAAAAAGGCTATAATGAATCCCGATCACATTTTTAAGATTGATCCTAAAGACACACGGCATCCGTTTGATGATCACTGAACATACTCATCAGTACTTTATTATATCGTAATAGACAAACCATATTCAGATTAGGTAATTTGTACAATGCACGCATATATTGACATGCGCTCAGAAGGAGTGGTCACGTGTCTTGGTGGGTTCGCAAGTGCCAATTCAAGTCACAGATTCGGTCAGATCTTTATGTAAACGAAATGTTATAAACAATACATTTGAGTGAAAAAACAGTGCATTGGACCATTCTCAACATGGATAACGAAGATTTAGATACACTGAGCGCCTTGCAAGATGTATTGGATGTGATTGAACGTGAATGGCCAGATTTGATCAGTGAAGATTGTATTCCTTTAGACATAGTACTGCCCTTGACTGGAGGAAATTCAAGACAATCTTATGAAGAGTTCCAAAATCTCAAAGAAAAGCTTAAACGGAGCCTGAAAAAAGCTGTCAATGCCAAATTTATGGCGTTTAATGATAGTATTGGATCATACGGGATATCCATTGAGACATTGAATCAATCACAAAACAATCTCAGTGCTATTAAAGAAAGTATAGCTGATGTTAGTGAATTGATGAGTTCTGAGTCTGGTATAATGCATGAATTGAATGAAAAAAGGAAAGAAAGAACACATATTTTGGATATTTTGGAAAAAGTGAATGATATTCAGAAAAAGCTTGCCGAGTTACAAGCTTTCACCGAGGTCCTAGATTTCGAAAAAGCTGTTCTATTAGTTCAAAATATTACTGAAATTATTAAAGATAATCAACTACACGATATAGAAGGGCTAAATGTACTGCAATTGAAATTGAGCTCAGCAACTGATGTACTACTTGATCGTCTCCTTAATGAAATTGATAATAACATCTACTCGAAAAACGTTGATGATTCCTTAGAATTGAATCAAAGCAACAGAATACCTCTACAAAAAGGTTTACTAGGATTTATAAAACAGCTCAGTGATCAAATGATTGATGAAGATGAAGAGTTGTTAGTCAGAAGTGGTCACTATTATGAATTACAAGCAAGCTTTGAAAGAGTTAAAAAGATCGAAAAACAGAGTGAGTGTTTTTCTAAACTAGTTTATTCCTTTGAAAGAGAGATGAAACGTGTTATCGTGAGATCTGTTGATGAAATCAGGCAAAAATATCCTTCTCAGGTTGAGGTTAATATTAAGGCAAAACTTGATATAAGCAATGACCCTTTTGACAGCTTTGATATGTTGCAGGGAATGAATGGGATGATTATAAAAGAAGTTTTTGATCTTATTTTTAAACGAACTTTAGCGTTGTTGCAAAAGCATATTGCAATATCTCATATTGCTCGAGTTGATGGGTATACCTATAGAATTGACTCCATTTGGAGAGAAGTACAAAAGCAATTAAGTATGATAATATTCAACTACATTATCGATGAAAATCTTCTTGACAGTATGGAAGAACTTGATTCGAAACATACTAGACAAAACAGTGGCTCCCCATTTGTAAAAGTTCCAAAACAATTTGAAAAATTCAACAATGGACTGACATTTCAGTTCTCTGAACTATCTCTAAATTCTTTATCAAGTGACTTACTTGATTCATTGAATAAAATTTTTGAAAATGAGAGTAAAGGCATGAATCCGAATGAATTTTTTAGTGCCGTGAATTCTAACCAACTTTTTATTGGTTTGGATGATGTTAATGAAGGAAAAAGGCATGTTTTGGTGAAACCAAATATTTTTAATATGGGATATATCATTGATGGATTTATTGCATTTATTAACAACCTTACATTAAGTTTTGGATCAAATTCAGAAGCTATTGTTGAATTTTTTGAAGAGTTCATGGATCTTATATTTATATCACAGCTTGAAAATACGCTTGTTTATCAGTTTGATAAACTTTGCGAAAGTAAGTTGGCTCCAAATCATTTGCTTGAAGTATCTAATTACGTAAAGATATTTTTCAACAAGATTTTCATTTTACTAGATACTTCATTATATTATAGACCATCTTATGTTGAGATAATTCACAAGTTATTTGATAGAGTGATTCAAAATTTCAAGCAAAATGAAGAACTCTTGTTGAGGACAAAGGATGATAAAATTCTAGCTGTATGGATATCAGATTCGAAACTCCAATCGATTTCAAACAGTATTGTTGATATTCTACTTCGAAACACTAATGAGGTTGAGAAACTTGATACGCTTATTTCAACTGAGTTGGTGCATGCCCTATCAGTTGCAGGTAATTATATTCCTACAATAAATCCGAAAAACTTTTTAACCCTCGATCATATGAGGTCGTTAGTCGATTTACTGGCTGCTTTACTTAATATTATCAACTGGTTACCTAACCAGAAAGTCCGAGTTCCTGAGTTTTTGGAAAAAGTTGAACTTGTTCAAAAGTTGCAAGAGGAATGGAGTTTGAGTACCTTTGGAGATAATGACTTTCCTCTCAATCTGGTCAATTTATCTTCTGAGTCTAACCATAGTAATACCGAACTTGGTAACGAAAAATCACTTGTATTTGTTGGTGGTTCCGAAAATGAATTAATTGGGTATTTGGCTGTTGATATAAGAGCGGATGAGAAGTTTGACAACTTGGTTGCAAAGCTGAAACAAATGATGAACAACGTGGAAATTTTAATCAGATATGAGATTAGAATTGAATGTATATGGTATATGATTCAAATGATGACAAGTAAACAATGGGAAAAAGCAGGTGATAAAAGCATTGACTTAGGTATCAACAAATTCTGTGAAAGGCTCAACGATATCAATAGAATATTCAACAAAGTCAGCAAAAATATAAGTAAAGAATCTAGCGATGAGGTTAAGGTTAGAGTTTTTGGAGGTTTAGGTTATTGTAAATTGGCAATTTTTGAGAGCCGCAGGATTTCAGTAATGGGAAAGACTGGGTGGATGAAGATGATTGTTAATTTGAAAGTTTTACAACAAGTTATTACTAGTATTGACAGTGATGCAAGTATTGATCCTAAAGGAGGCACCATGAGTACATCTTTGAGATATTTTGCAATAGGAAGTGAAGGTGAGAGACTAATCAACAAACTCAATGAAATAAATGACGAGCATTTGAACATTGGGGAGGAGGATTGGAAGAATTTAGTGAGGTTAATTTATAGTGAAAAGCTTTCCAAGGACAATATTGGGAACTATAAGAAAAAAGTGATGGCTGTTCAAGCAGGACTACTAAAGGGTTTGTCCATTAAATGATATGTTGTAAACATTTGTAATCATGTCAAATATAAATTATGTCTATAACTATGATTATACAAGTGCATATTGGTATGGTATGAGAGCTGAAAATTAGTAAAGGGTAATGAAAAATATAGAAAAGAGCAAATTAAAGTTTGGGTTTCTTATGAGTCGTAAGTGTAGAATCATTAATCTTTCTTTTTGAAAGCAATTCTGTTATTTCATCAAACGACAGATCTGAACCCTCATGATCGAGTTCGTTATCAGTTTCTTCAATCTCTTCTTCACTAGAATGATCCGAAATTTTCTTTGCTGCCTTTGTAGACTTATAGCATTTAAGATTGGAGTGATCAATCGAAAGTGGTACTCGTGACTTTGGAAAATGATGATTACTTGGGTAATTCAACGTGAACTTATAAGAATCGTTGAATTCACTCAACGAGTGATGGGCATTCAATGCGGCATTGTTAGTGGGAATAGCTGTTACATTAGTTTCCGTTGTTGATGTAACTTTATTGGGTATTATTTCATCCTGAGCCTTGTGAGTAATCTCGGATTTAGTATCTTTTTCTTTGTCAAGGGAGCTTGGATTCAAATCTTTTCTTTTGCAATATATGAAATCTTTTACATCCTTGACAGAAACAGGCTGTTCAGACTCTATCAACTTGGAAAGATCATTCAAACAATCCATGTAGCCCTTGGCCATGAATAATTGATTTTTTGTGTTTGATAATCGATAAAGAGCTGCAATTGATCTTGCGCCACATTTAAACTCGTCAGAAATTTCCTTGTTGAGAATGTTAATGGCATCTTCTGTTGGTTCAATAGATAGGGGAAGACTTTTAGAAAAGTTGGATAGATCCATGGTGTGTTTGGTGTTGAAAGGTGCAGATGAAAAACAGGTTTGGACTCACAAGATTCTTCTGTTAAGTTTTGAAAGGCCCATAATTTGGATTTCCCTAAAAAAAAAGCTCTTAAAGTATGTGCTTAGGTAAGCAAGCGGGAGCCCCACAAGCTCTTGTTGCAAGAAATTTGGAGATTTATTTTTCACTGTGCTCTTTGTTCTACAGTTTTTATCGTCTGACCTCTTTCCCTGTACAAAACAGTGGCTAGGCTGTAAGATAGACATAAATATACTAATGACTACTGGAGAAACATCAAATACACATTGTGCAGCACACTTCAACCAAAAATTGACGTTTGCTTCACCAGAAATGGCTAACGCGTATCAAGCTAATCGTGAAAAGTTCAATATGATCAATCATTCTAGCAACCACAGCACTAATTGCAAGAGAAGATCATCAGAAGATGGTGAATCTTACAAAAAGGTGAAACAAACAACATGTTGTACTTCTGATCACATTCCGGTGGACCAAATGACTTTAGAGAACATTGATTTGAGCGAATACCCACAATTTAATCATCCTGATGGTGGCATAATACAGTTCACACCAATAGGAAACATAAGGACATTCTTATCCGATAACAATGTAGTTCAGCGAGTGATAGAAAAAGAATCGACTTTTGATTTGAATCATACAGATCGTGGAATTGATGGATACAGACTTTATCTTGGTAATGATAATAATTTTTCAAAAGAAACTGAAGGTTATATGAGAGCTGGATATAATGAACCAGTATCTCATTATCATAATCCAGGAAGTTGTGCATGTTGTAACAATTTTGATTACGATTGTGATTCAGATTTGGAAGATGAAGAGGATTACTACATGCACTAAACTGAATTTTTAGCAAACCTGGAATTCATATCGATTTCAATAAACTATGCGACTTCAAATACCAAAATGATGTTCCTCAAATCTTATCAACACCATGGTTCATTCACAGGGTGAATGTTTTCATTTATTGGGTCATAGCTTTTCATAAATTTTTTTTAAAAATGTATTTATTTGTTTGTATTTTCTTCATGAACATTAATTGATTAACTTTTCTATAAGACGACATGAGGGACAACATGGAAAGGATGATTAAAACAAAAACAAAAATGCAAAGTTTAGGTCAAAGGAAATGAATTTTGACAATTTAAAAGGATTGTGCATGTGAAATTTAATTCCAAATAAGCTTCAAAAAAAGAATTGGACGAGACCGGAGTCGAACCGATGACCTTTCGCTTGCAAGGCGAACGCGCTACCAACTACGCCACACGCCCAGTTACAACTTTTAAAGCGTGTTAAATTATTGAGACATGATTGCCAAAACTAAAAAATTGAGTAAAAAAAGCTTACGTTATGTATTTATGTTATAGATTTCAGTCACTTTCAAAACACCTTTAATTTGGCTTTCTAAGCAAACTTATTTGCTTTTGAAATAAAGAAGGTGTTGTAGTGGCTTAGAAAGTGAGCACATTATGAATATGTGCTCACCTTCCTGATTGAGATAGGTTAATCTAAACATTACAACATTGAGGGCAAACACCAATAAGTCCCTCCAGGTTTATATGAATGGGCAATTCCCCTTTCATATCTTAGTTATTGAGTTTATATTATGTTTATTCTATTTAAGTAAAATACTATAGTTAAATGGACACTAATCAGAGAATTGTTGCATTACAACAGGTTATGAGCCAATTTGCTCTGATCTGTCCAAAGAATGAGGTTTTCAAGCTTAAATCCACTTTGAACTATTCAGATTGGTATCACACGGTAACTAGACTTATTTCTGGACAAGGTGGTGGTATCGATGTTTACTTCGCTACAGGAGATCTGATGTTGCCTCCTGACAATGATGATGTTGCTATGGCAGCAAGATTACAAGTGGTTTTGGATAATGTGGTCCAAAACATTCTGATGAATACAGTGTCTGAAGGTGTCTTGTTAAAATACAAGTTGGACAATTACTATGGTAGAGCGCTGTTGTTAGTCTTACAAAGGGACTACGCTCACATTACCCCTCGTCAACTTTACAAAGAATGTAAGAAGAAAGTTGACTTAACTCAAACATTGACTCTAGGCAATGAAGCTTTACTGCAGCTTAAGCAGATTTACACCCACTTTCAAGGTTCTACTGATCCTCTCAATCATTTCTTGGGATTCTTATTTCTTCAATTGTTTAAGTCTGATCAAGCAGAGGCAAGAATTTTAGACTGCACTAATCCAGATATGTCGCTATCCGCAGTTGAGAGTGTTTTGAAAGATTTGATTCCATCTAGTCAAGGTTCAGCTTTTGTGACAAAGAACAATACTGGAGGTAACAAAGGTAACAATGCTGGTAAACGCAAAGATGTTTCACAAATTACTTGCCTTAGATGTCAAAAGAAAGGTCATTATGCGAAGAACTGCATGGCACCTACTCCTGCAACTCAGACTAATGATAATATGACTCACCAAGGAAACGGTCAGAGTGGTTTGAATGGTATTAGTTGGATGGCACTTCAGCAAACTTGTTTGAAGGCAGGGGTTCTTAATGAAGATACTTATTATTTAGATTCTGGTGCATCCATTCACATCTCCAACAATAAGGATCATTTCAAATTCGTAAAGTCTACATTTGGTTCAATTGGTGGAATCTCATCATCTTCGTTGGAAATTTTAGGAACAGGAACGATTGAATTTAAACATCCTGTCACTGGTGCTAGATTGATGGTACATGATGTTTGCTATGTGCCTGATGCCACTCAATGTTTGATTAGTATTAAAAAGGCGTCTACAGTTGGGGTTTTTCACTTTGAGTCCGACAGGGTGTTATTTGGTAAAGATCATGCAACGGTTGAGCAGGTTGGTACTTCACACCAAGATGATCTGTATGTATTTGATTTCAAACCATGCAAGTCTGGTTATGCGTTTGCTGCAAAGTCAAGATCTCTTCATGAAAAGTTCGGTCATCCTGCACCAGAAACAATGAAGCTTATGGGTGCTGGTAAGGGTATTTCAATGGTTGAGTGTGCTTCATGCGCGGCAGGTAAAATTACTAAGGTCTATCCCAAATTTGCAACTTCGCCAAAATCGGTTGCCCCACTACAATTAATTCATGCTGACATCTGTGGTCCAGTTTCGATTCCAGGTTTGTTTGAAGAAAAGTATTTTTTGACAATTGTTGATGATTACTCTAGATGGTGTCAAATTGTTCCTGCATTCACGAAGTCAGCCAGTAATTTAGAACTACAGGAGTTTATCAAGAAGGCAGAGAACAAATTTAGCTACAAGGGGTTGAAGGTGGTTCAGATTAGAACTGATAATGGAAGAGAATTTTGCAACAATGTGTCTGACAATTTTTACAGAGATAAGGGAATTATTCATCAGTTGACTGTGCCTTTTAATTCATCTCAAAATGGTGTAGCTGAAAGGAAACATAGAACTATTCAAGAGAAAGCAAGGACTCTTCTTCACTCATCAGGTGCTCCACTCAAGTTTTGGTCTGAAGCGGTTAAGACAGCTGAATTTTTGGTTAATAGATATCCTTCGGCTGTGACTCCACACAAGAGTCCATTTGAATTATGGAATGGCGCTGCGCCAGATTATTCTCGGTTTCATCCATTTGGGGTTTTGTGTTATGCATTGGTTCCTCCAGAGAAAAGACCTACTATCTTTTCTCCGGTTTCTGTTGAAGGTATTTTTGTTGGTTATAATGCTGTTTCTAAATCTTATCGAGTTTATGTTCCATCTCTTGGTGATGTGGTTGCATCTAACAATGTCAAGTTTAATGATCAAGTTTTTCCTTATAAAAAGACTCGTGGTGATATTGGTGCTGACTCAGTCTTGTTGAAATCTGACTCGATGTTTGGTTCATCTGCTGCTGGTGGGGCTATGTTGCCATTTTCACCAGTTTCTTCGACTGTGTCATCTCCTGCTGACTTGACANGAAAATTTTTCTTATGAAAAACTTTTCACAAGTGTGAAAATTTTTCTTTGTGAAAATTTTTCATATCACAGTTTTCAATGTTTCCCCTTTTGGTTAAATTGTGTGGCTAAAACTCTGCGCATTAGAAACTTTAGCAAGTTCTAGAACACCTAGAAACTGTGCAAGCCACAGTTTCACAACAGATTTCCTAAACGGGAAGAATCTAAACAGCTTTCCGTTTTGGGAAACCAATCTTCACTGTTTACGATTTGTCGCGGGTGCTGCCGACGCCCAGCTCGAAGGAGACCCCCCTGAGCGTCAAAAATGGCCTTCTATGTTGCCATTTTCACCAGTTTCTTCGACTGTGTCATCTCCTGCTGACTTGACACATTTAGCTTCTTCGGTTGCTGAGACTGACTCTACTGCTGATTACAATTCGTTCCATGATGTGTTAGATGGTGATGATTTTCAAGTTGATGGTAATGGTGCTCAAGTTGATGGTGTTCAAGTTGATGGTAATGGTGCTCAAGTTGATGGTAATGGTGCTCAAGTTGATGGTCTTCGTATTGATGGTTTTGGTGTGGTTCCCTTTTTGGATCAAGAATTAACTTCTGGTGGCTCTGATGACTCCTCTTATATTCCATCTCGAACTGGTATCACTGATGACTTCTGCATGGGTACGTTGGTTGATGATGCTTCTTCAAATGCTCTTACTCGTATGACAACTGGTGCGTCGATGAGATTTTTTGATGAGTTAGAAGATAGGATGATTGCTGAAACTGGTGGTCGTTACAATCCGTTGCTTCCACTTTACTTGGATGCTGCAGCTGCAGAGGAAGAATATTTTGATTCTGAAAGTGATTGGGGTCCAGGGGTATTTGACAATGCGTTTGGTTTACCATTGTTGGATACGGTGTTTGATACTGTGGATGTGGTGCATGATTCTGCTACGGCTGCTAACTCTGAGGTAGACACTCTTTCAAATTCTGATAATGGTTTAATTAACAATATGTCTGAGGCTTCATTGTCTACTCCAAATCCCCTTGTACGTACAATTTCTCAGGTTACTAATAGTGATGGTCCTTCACCCAAGAGAGTTGCATTGTTCTGTTCTATGTTTTCGGTTCTAAATCCAGTGCATCAGGCATTGATTTCATATACATCGGATGCATATTTACCTTCTACTATTTTTGAGGCAATAGCCTCTCCTGCTGCAGATTTGTGGATTGCAGCGATCAACAAGGAACTCAAGGCACATTCCGTAAATGGTACGTGGGTGGTTACAGATTTACCAGCTGGTAGAAGAGCTATAGGATGCAGATGGGTATTTACTATCAAGGATACTACTACGCCTCCCACATACAAGGCTCGCTTGGTGGCACAAGGATTTCGTCAAGTTGCTGGAATTGATTATGGTGAGACTTTCAGCCCTGTTGTTCGGTATGAAAGTCTGAGAGTTTTTTTACATTAGCTGCTCAATTTGATCTTGAAATTCATCAAATGGATGTAACTACAGCGTTTCTGAATGGTGATCTTATGGAAGAAATTTATATGCATCCTCCTTCTGGTTCCCCTTTTACTGGTAAGGTGTTTGGGCTTAAGAAAAGTATCTATGGTCTCAAGCAGGCACCTTTATGTTGGAATTTGAAAATCAATCAAGTGTTAATAGATTTAGGATTCAACAGGTCAATGGCTGAATTTGGGGTATACTCAAAGGTGGTTGAAGGGAAAGCAGTACTGGTGGCTCTATATGTCGATGACTTATTAATTATTTCGAATGATTCGTCGAATATCAAGGATGTCAAATTTGCATTGAGCTCTCATTTTCAGATGAAAGATTTGGGATTGGTGTCAACGTTTTTAGGTATGCAGGTTAAACAGGAATCTGGTCGAGTCACAGTCTCACTAGAACGTTATTTAAGGAACTTTCTTTCAGACTTCAATATGGGTGACTGCAATTCTGTGACTACTCCGTTGGTGGCTGGTAGCTCGTTGGTTCCTGATGGTACGCTTTTGTCTTCTGAGGAGGCTTCACGGTATCGCACCATGGTGGGGAAACTGTTGTTTGCTGCGAATACAGTGCGTCCAGATCTGGTGTATGCAGCGTCTGCACTCTCAAGGTATATTAAGGAACCTCATAGAAATCATATGGTTGCGGGTAAACATGTTTTAAGATATATCAAAGGAAGTTTAAATAAAGGTCTGGTTTTCAAGAAACAAAAGGTTTTCAAATTAGTTGGTTACTGCGATTCAGATTGGGCTGGTGATAAGGCAGATAGAAAATCAATCACTGGTTATACATTTTTATTAGGTAATACTGCTGTAACTTGGAAATCCACAAAACAGCAGACGGTGGCACTATCTTCCACAGAAGCTGAGTACATGGCTTTGGGTGATGCTGTAAAAGAACTACTTTGGTTGAAACAA
>SELW01000566.1:0-22971 GCA_004931855.1 Pichia inconspicua
AAATTGTAAGGTCTATTAAATTGTTTACCACAAGTTTGACAAATCAATTGTGCATTATTATCATTATTATTATTATTATTATCATTATCGTTATTCTCATCATCATCATTATCATCATCATCATCATCATCATCAATTTCAGAATTGAAATCAGATGATGGACAATTATCACTATTTGGAGATAAAAGGGAATTGCTTGAAATTGTTGATGAACGAGATAATGAAGGATAAAGTGTTGATGAAGATGAAGAACGTGATGAAGATCTTGAATTTGAACGAGAATGTCTTCTTGTTCTTGCAGTTTTGATATTAAGGTAAGTTGTGTTTAAAGAATCATCTGGAGGTAATAACGATATAACCCCTGATGATAGCCTTTGTGGTAGTGGTACAGTAATAGGATTTATAACATTAGATTCTATTGAGTCATCAGTATCTTCAATCCTAATTTCTGGACCGAATTGAGGTGGGGGATATTGTTGTTGAAGTTGTTGTTGAAATTGTTGTTGATGTTGTTGATGTTGGTGTTGGTGTTGTTGTTGTTGTTGTTGTAGTTGTTGTAGTTGTTGTTGTTGTTGTTGAAATTGATGCTGTTGCAGTTGTTGATGGTGATGATGTTGTTGTTGTTGTTGTTGCTGCTGCTGCTGCTGTTGTTGTTGTTGTTGTTGCTGCTGCTGTTGTTGTTGTTGTTGTTGTTGTAGATGATGTTGTTCAGGGATCCAATTGAGAGAGTCTAAAGTTGGTGGATGATTAAGTGGTGGTAAAAGAGAATTATTAAAACCTAATAAACTATCTAATGAAGGTGCTTGAACTGGTTGTTGAATTGGGAAAGGGTCTTGTATGTAAGGATAAAGAGGTATAGTTTGATTATTTGAATTTGAAGTTGAATCTATTTTTTGTTTATTTTTATCAAGTTGTTGTAAAAATAATTCAAAATCTGAAAGTTCAGGCATTTTAGTTTGGTATAGTTGATAAAAGTCTATAAAATCATGTTATATTTTGAATATATTCAGTGACAGTGAGTTGAAAAGTGAGTTTAACTTAAAAAAATTGAGAATTTCGCGGTCGAAAAATTTAAATTAACGTGAAAAGAAAGGAAGTTGGAAAGGAAAAAAAAATTAAAGCAAATTTTATTACGTCATTGATTTTTTTCTCTTTAATTTGGTAAAACATTATTTGAACATTCACCAATAAAGTTTCCAGGTGGATCATAAGAGCAAACAACATAATCACCCCAATAATTACCACAATTTTTAACAGCACAACCTAAACGTTTAGTGTTAACCCAAACAATTTGAGTAAAATGATCATAAACGCTACAAGTTTGACCATAATTATAATTTGTACCTTCACTATACCAAGCATCAACAGCACCAGTTTGAGTATAACCTAAGGCAAGATTTTCACCCCATGGACCACCAGAATGAGTTAAAGTACCAGAACAATCATATTGATTTGCATAAGTTGCAGCATAAGCAGCAAGTGAAGCATCCCACTCAAGCGCCGGCGCTGAGTGTTTCGCACGGTAAGCATTGTGTGCAGTTAAAATAGCATTTGAATCATCAGCTGCAGGTGGTGGTGGTGGTGGTGGTGCAGAATCTGTCTGAGGTGGTGGTGGTGGTGGTGGAGTATTATTTTGTGGAGCATCATTTTGTGGAGCATCATTTTGTGGAGCTTCTGTTACCTGTAATGCCTCTGTTGTTTGTGGAACTTCAGTTTGCACTGTTGGTACTGAACCTTCAGGTAAGACGACAGTAACGACTTCAACCTGTGTTACTGTAACTATTTGAGCAGTTGCTAGTGCAACAAGTAGCAGGTTTAATGTAAATTGATGCAACATTGGAAAAGGAGAAGTGGGGCATAGTGTCGTCAGGTGTGTAGCAAGGATACATGCTACCCTATATAAGACACAACAAACACGACAAACACGACAAACACGACACACCACACCGCTGAAACTCCGAACGCGCTCTGACAAACGCGCTACACACGCGACAAGTCAGGTCAAGCAAAACAAAACAACGCGATTGCTGCAGGGGGGAACGGGGGCTGGCCGGAGCGGAGGCTGGGGGACTGGGAAAGAATCAAGCTTAGAACTAGAAGTAAATTGGTAAAAGAAAAACACAGGTCACGTGGGATACTTGGTAGGTAAATTACCCGGACAGGATGAACAGCTCTGACGCTCTTCGCTCTCCTTCCCCTCCCCCTCCCCTGTGTGGTCGATCGACGCCGCAACTACCTGAGAAGGAACAGAAATAATTGAAAACTCAATTTCAGAGGCTCGATGCAAATTTTGCAACTCGGCTCAGTTTTTTGGCGGCTTTGCTCTTTTTCCCCAGTACTGCACTTTTCACTCTTCCTTCTCCCAAAGCACAACTAATCAGCACAATCAATACAATGACTTCCGTCCAGTCGCCTCGGAAGGACACTACAGAGACTGTCCCTGTGAACACTGCACAGCAACAACAACAACAACAGCAACAGCAACAAAATATCCAACACCGCCAACACCACCCTCAAACTCGTCAGATCCAACACCAACACCAACACCAACACCAACACCAACAACCACCAGACATGGGCCAAGCCCTCCAATCCCCATCCTCAGCCTCAGCCCCAGCCCCATCCTCAGCCTCTGTCGCCGAGTCCCACGTCCTCGAAGCCCTCTCGCGCCTCCGCTCAGCGAGCGCCGACTCCACCGCCCCGCTACCCACTTCCCCCTCCCCACCACCATCTGCAAACTCCCCCTCGCCTGTACACGCCAACATCCCCGCTAACAACAACAACAATAATAATACTACTACTACTACTACTACTCCAGAGGTCACGTGCTTCGGCTCTATTCCAGGCTCGGCCGAAACTTTTGGTTGTGGGAACAGATTCCCTTCTGCGGCTCAGCTACAGGCCCATTTAGACGATGTTTCTAACAAGTGTATTATACCTTACACAAACTGGTATTTGGCAAATCATGAAGGTGAAGATGTTAAAAGTTGGCAAATAGTTGCTAGTGCTGTTGATAATATTACTTCTTCTTTAAATTCAAATTTCACTAATAATACAAATACAAATAATACAACAACAACAACAACAAGTGATAGTTTTGATACTGCAGCTATTGATCCTGCCTTTGCTGAATCAACAAATGATGATAATTCAGTTAATTATTGGGGTACAGTAATGGAAAAAAATATTGCTGCTGCTGCAGCGGCAGCTGCAGCTGCCGCAGTTTCAAGTAATTCAAATTTACCTAATAAAATTACAATTTCAGATTTAGTTCAAGCAACAATGAAAGTTGAAGCTGATGAAGCAGCAAAATCAAAACGTATAACTAAAAGATCTCGTATACGTAATGAACCAACAGCTGCTCCTGATACAAAACGCAAACGTAATATACCATCATCATCATCATCTTCTACTACTACTACTAATAATACTACTTCATCATCATCCTCTTCTTCTTCATCTTTTTCAAAATCAAATAAAATCTTCACTTGTGATTTTTGTTCAAAAAAATTTACTAGAAAATCAAATCTGGATTCTCATTTAATTACTCATTCTTCTGAAAAACCTCACCCTTGCAGTCAATGTGGTAAACCTTTTGCTAGATTAAGTGACAGAACTCGTCATGAAGCAACAACTCATGGTAATTCAAAAATTTTCCAATGTCGTGGTAGTAATAAATCAAATTCAACTGAATGGGGTTGTGGTCATTTTTATTCAAGAGCTGATGGATTACGTAAACATTTCAAATCAGCTGCTGGTAAATTATGTTTACAATCTTTCTTAAGTACTCAAAATAATGGCCAATTACAATCAAATTCACATGCTGATCAATTACAAAATGTTGAAGCTGCAATACGTAATGTTAGAGAACATTGCGGGTGGTAGTTAGCCGGTTGCGGTTTTAAAGCATCATCGACATAATTTGAGCCACACTTTAATGATAGAAAAATTAACCAATCTCCGCATCGCCCCCCTCAGCTCAGACTTTTACCCCCACATGACTCCAAAAAAAAAATCATGAATCTTTAATCCTTCGATGAATATCTTTTTAACTCAATATCTATATAATAGTTTTATGTACTTTAATAATTTGAAAAAATGACCGATTTAACAATTGCAACACCTGTTAATAAAGCTTTCTCATATTTAGGTAATAAACTTGAAAAAAACTTACCAAATTCAATTTATTCAAAAATTTTATTAATCTTCAATTATTTAGTTGGTAAATGGTTCTTTATCGGTTTAGCTTGCTTTATAGCTTTAGCTCATTCATATCCAAATGCAACTAAAAATGCTCATATTGATTATTGGGCAGTTGCATTAATTTTCTTCATCTCAGGAATTTCAATACCAACAAATGAATTAAAATTAAACTTATATTATTATCAAGCTCATTTTACTGTACTTTCAATGTCATTTTTAATTACTTCTTCAATTGTTTATGGAATTTGTTGTGGTATTCGTGCTGCTGGTAATTCTCAAATTGCTGATTGGATGTTAGTAGGTTTAATCGTTACTCATACTTGTCCAACAACTGTTTCTTCAAATGTTGTTATGACTAGACAAGCAGGTGGTAATGTCGCATTATGTCTTTGTGAAGTTGTTATTGGTAATATGTTAGGTGCATTTATAACACCTGCTTTATCTCAATTATACCTTTCAGGTACTTGGGAATTTGCAAATCCTGCAAATGATTCATCAGTTCAAGAAGTTTATCGTCGTGTTATGATGCAAATAGGTTTATCAGTCTTTGTTCCAATGTTTGTCGGTCAAGTATTACTTCATTTTTTCCCAAAACAATGCAATTTCGCAATGAAAACTTTCATCTTAAATAAAGTTGGTACTTTCTGTTTATTACTTGTTATGTGGGGTTCATTTTGTACAGCTTTCCGTCAAAATGCTTTCACATCAGTTTCTCATGCTTCAATTATAATGATTTGTTTTTTCAATGTTGGTATTTACTTATTCTTTACAGTCTTATGTTATTTTTATTCAAGACCAATTTTTGTGAAAAATTTCTTTCATTCAAAACCAACAGATTCATCTTCGAAAACCTATAAAATTGCTTATAAAGTTTTCAAACCTTTCTATTATAATAGGAAAGATACAGTTACTATAATGTTATGTGGTCCAGCTAAAACTGCTGCTTTAGGTGTTTCATTAGTTACTTCACAATATGGTAGAGGTTTTGAACATTTAGGTCAGTTATTAGTACCTTTAGTACTTTATCAAGCAGAACAAGTTTTCACTGCAGGTTTATTGGTTCCATTTATGCATAAATGGATAGACAAAGAACCTGAATTGGTTGATCAAATTTCATCAATTGAAGATGGATCAATTGAAAATTCACAAATTTCTGATACTAATTCAATTGCGAGCACCCGTTCAAACAAAATAACTTTAAATTATTCATCTATAAATGATCCTAAATAAACTCTTGTAGATATTTGCAAAAGCTTATCACCCTATATATAATTTGAATAAAAATTCAGCTTTCCTACTAAAAATTACTATAAACGATTGAAAAATTCAATAAAAACTATACATAAATTCAAAATTGATCCATTATTTAAAAACTTTGGTAAGTTCAATAATTTTTTCAATATCTCTAACTGCATCAAATTCACAAAGTTTATTCACTTTCAAAAAACTCTTCAAACATTCAACTCCTTGATTTGTCTTCCAATGTTTCCGTAATCCATCCTTACGTGAATAAATATGACCACACCCCCAATTATTACCGTAACATTTAAAATTTGTCTTCGAATGTAATGACCTTTCATGTCTATTCAAATCAGATCGACGTACAAATGCTTTATCACATTGACTACATTTATGTGGCTTAACCTTTAAATGCATACGTATATGTGAATCATGATTAGATTTCCTTGGGAATCCCTTACCACAATCAGCACAAACAAACCTATTCTCTTCTTCATCATTCTTCTTCTTTTTCAAAGTCTTTCTCTGTTTCTTCTTCCGTCCACGCCTCTTAGCCTTATCTTCACAAAAGTTTTTCCGTATAGTCCGTTTCCTCTTCAATGGTAACACATTTTCAACTAGTTGTTCTTCAACATTCACTTCCATATCATAATCTTCTTCATCTTCCTCTTCATCTTCTTCATAATTAACATCATCATAACTATTAAACTGCTTCTTTTCAAGAGTACAAACATACTCACTCACATCAATATCATTCCTAATTGTTCCAATCATTATACCTAATCCAAATAACGTATCTTTCTCATCAATAACCATTTGACTAAATTGCTCATTAGTTTCAATCGAATCTAGTGTATTAGTCCTTGATTGTAAACAAGTAATATAATCACTATTCATCCATAAATTATCTTCTTCACTAGTCAATGTAAAATCATGTCGTTTATTACCATACAAATCAACTGTATCTTCACTATCAAACCAATCTTCTTCATCTTCATCAATTTCTTCACATAATGGTGATTCAATAAGTCCAGGTACTTCATCATACAATGTCAAATCAACATCTTCCAAATCCAATTGTTCATAATCCAATACCCCAGGCATAACAACTCCATTAATATTTTTATCATTACAATCAAAAGCCAAAGTTTCACAACTTGGCTCAACACTAGATATTCTGAATACTGATTGAAACTCCATTGTTAATGGGAACAACACTTTGAGCAAAAGACAACAGGAAAATCGCCTCCCTTCTTATACTCTACCCCCCTGTCTTATTCAAATTCCAATCAATCCACTCTTGCTCTTTTCCTTAGATTCTGAAGTAGCCATTTACGGTAACTCTATCGATCTAAAATTCCGCACTATATCCTAATTGGGTAATTTGTTGCCCCTTTTCCTCATGACATGATCATCATGCATTTGATTTTCCTCCCCCTTTTCACTGATTGATGGGAATTTCGGCAGCAAAAATTTGATTGTAAATTACACAAAACTTACACATTTTGCTTCAGGAAAAAAAAAGTTTAATAATAATAATAATAATATCTACTACAGTACATCTCTCAGCTTCATACTTTCTTTTCCATTCAACGCAAAAATAATAAATAAATCATCCCAATCATTTCAATCACAACAAGTTCCTTAAAAACATTTGTGGTGAACAATTGATGGTCCAGATTCATCATATTCTTGCTTGGAAATCCACATTTGTTGGAATGTAGATAATGATGCTAAAATAGAACCACCAATCCAAACAGAGTACTTTCTCTCTGGTGGTGCAATAATCTTAACCTTCATTGAAGATGGTGCTAATGCAGTAATTTCCTTTTGCATTCTTTCTGCAATACCTGGGAACATAGTTGTACCACCAGACATAACAATATTACCATATAATTCCTTTCTAACATCAACATCACACTTCATGATAGAATTATAAGTAGTTTGATCAATACCTGCAGCTTCTAAACCTAAAACAGATGGGTGGAATAATGCTTCTGGTGCTCTAAATCTTTCATTACCAATGGTAATAACTTGACCATCAGGTAATTCGTAAGATTTTTCAATTGCAGATGATTGTGATGCAGTTTGAATTTCTTGATCATAATCTAATGCAACATAACATAATTTCTCCTTGATATCTCTAACAATTTCTCTTTCTGCAGTAGTTGAGAAAGTGTAACCTCTTTCTGACAAAATCTTCATCAAGTAATCAGTTAAATCTCTACCAGCTAAATCAATTCTCAAAATTGCATGTGGTAATGAGAAACCTGCATAGATTGGAACAACGTGAGTAACACCATCACCAGAATCTAAAACAATACCGGTAGTTCTACCAGATGAATATAATGATAAAACAGCTTGAATAGAAACGTAAAATGCTGGAACATTGAAAGTTTCGAACATGATTTGAGTCATCTTTTCTCTGTTAGATTTTGGATTCATTGGAGCTTCAGTTAATAAAACTGGGTGTTCTTCTGGTGCAACTCTTAATTCATTGTAAAAAGTATGGTGCCAGATTTTTTCCATATCATCCCAGTTTGTAACAATACCATGTTCAATTGGGTATCTTAAGGTTAAAATACCTCTCTTAGATTGAGCTTCATCTCCAACATAAGAATCCTTTTGACCCATACCAACCATGATACCTTGATGTCTTGGTCTACCAACGATAGATGGGAAAACTGCTCTTGGTGCATCATCACCAGCAAAGCCGGCTTTACACATACCAGAACCGTTATCAATAACTAACTGTAAAAAAATAAAGGAATAATTGTTAGTAAATTGCTCAATTGAGAAAATAAAAATTCAATCATTTAGTCAACTAAAATCATCAACAACAGTTCAATCGTCAAAATTAAAGTTCCTTGTTTGTCCCTTTGTGTATGAAGTAGCGAATGAGATCGAGACTAGAGAGAGATCAATTTAATATGTATTAGTATTAGCTTTGAAATGGGAATAAGTACAAACTTGTAGTTTCGATGAACCTGTGTGAATGACTAAAGTGATAGATCTAAGATTGTGCAAGAAAGAAAATGACCAGATCGTCTTTACTCTTAAGGAGGAGTAAAAGAAGACAATCAATTTGGATCATAAAATCAGAATGCACGTGAAAATGTAATACATACTGCTGCAATATCTTCTATTGAAAAGTAATATAATGTTAGTAAAATGTTCTGAATTTCTTTCTTTCAGGTAATCATATTAGAAACTTGTGTGCGTTTAGCCATCAAGTCCAATCGAATTATGCAATCCCTAAAAATGCATCTATGTAAAAAATAGTGTAGTAAGTACATACCGGAATCCATTGTTGTTTGTTTGACTGCGTTGTCTTGATGGAAAGAGAAAGGAAAAAGCGGAGTGGAGCAACCGACAACACAGTGGTGGCCACTTTGAAAACAACAACGAGGGCAAAATGCAGCGAGGCGAAGCAGGCGTCGAAGCAAAGCGAAGCGAATTGGAAACGAAACAATTCTCGAACACGAATTTCCAAAATTGGTGCTCTGGTCGAATCACGTCGATCGGCGTCGATCGACCAACTCAACTCCTTAACTCTATCTAGAGATCTCTGAGTTTATGTAATTACCGAAACTTTATGATTTAGTATAATAATATTATATCTCGATATCTACTACGTATTCCATTTATCTATATCTAACTTGCTGTTTTGCCGCTCTCTTTTCGAGCTTAGCCTGTCTCTTGGATTTGCCTTCAGCTCCTGAGTCATTACCCATCGTTGATGTTGTTGCTGATTGCGCAGATGCGTTCCTGCCACGTAGACTTGGCATAAACATACTTAAAACTGTTGATGCAATACCTTTCAGTTTCCATCCAGCATAACCTGGAATTACAAGTAAAATCCACCAAACTTTCATGCTACCGAAAACACACATTAAAATATCAATAATTAAAGTTAAATAAATGATATCAAACATGTATTCTGTTAATCCACTTTGTTGTAAATCATCACCAGGTTTTACCAAAAGTTTATATCCATTAGGATCAGTAGTGTAAATTGGCCTACCAATTTTTTCAATTGTCCATTCACAAAATATTAGTGGAAGACTGAATAGAATGAAACGAAATTTACCACTTGATGGTCTCTTGAGAATATAAACACAAATGAAAGCTAAAATGTTAATTATTAGAGATAATTTGTGTACACTTGCTAAAATTGATAGATTTCTAACGGCTTGTTTCTTATCAGATGCAGATGCCATAGTTTAGCCTATACTGTATTGATGATTTTTCGTCTTATAAATTAGTACATTGCATGGTGGAATTTTTACTCGTCCATTCATTTCTCGCATAATATTGGAGGTTTAGCTTACTATCCATACATCGTATAATTGAAAAAATTAAAACTAATACGTATATAGGTGAAATATTAAATGGTGTATGTAATCAATCTTTGTAACCTTCATTCAACAACAACCACCTTGTTGAGAATTAACAGCTGTACCTGCTAGGTTGACATTAGGTTTATTAGAACTATTTGCAACAGGTTGACTATTTGCCATCTGTTCCTTAATTTGCTTTGACATAAGAATAAAAGCTTGTTCAACATTGGTGGATTCAGCTGCTGAAGTTTCAAGTAATTGGATACCTCTTGAGTCGGCGAATTCTTTAGCAACTGCAAAATCAACAACTTTCTTATCAGTTAAATCACATTTATTGCCTACAAGCAATTTCTGAACACTACTCGTTGCATATCTATCAATTTCTTGTAACCATTGGTTAACATTATTAAAGGATTCTTGATCAGTCACATCGTATACAATGATAATACCATGAGCACCTCTATAATAAGATGATGTGATAGTTCTAAACCTTTCTTGACCTGCAGTATCCCAAATCTGAAGTTTGATGGTTTTTCCATCTAACTCTATTGTTCTGATCTTGAAATCAACACCGATTGTAGATACATAGTCTTGAGTATACGTATTCTCGGCAAACCTCAATAGTAAACATGATTTACCAACACCGGAATCACCAATCAACAAAAGCTTAAAAAGATAATCGTAGTCGTTATTCATATTGTATCCCTTCTTTATGTAATAACAACAATTACAACAACAACAGCACCCACAGCAAACAAATACCCTTACCGTAAGGCCAAACACCTATCTCATTCCCAGCACTGCTTCTTCCCAGAATCCCAGTCTGCTCGTAGAATTTCTCCTCGCTGCATTTTTTGCCCCCCTCGACCAGCCCCCTGGCTCTAGCTTAAGCTTACGTACTTGAAGGATTCATTACACGTATATCATAACATCGACTGTTGCTTTGTCTCGGTAATATATTCTTGCAGACATCGGTTACAATCTCAACAATGTAACTATGTAATGTAGGCAAGTTTGATATGTTTCTGAGAAAAATTCTTTGGGGATCATGTAATGTGACTGGTCACAAAAAACGTCTCTGGTACCTCAACATGTCCAGATCGGGAAGGTGGCTGGGTTTCGCATTCTTCATTTTTACCCGTTTAGTCCCTTAATTTCAATTAACCGTATCCGCAGTTCGGAACCCGAAATACAGAAAGAAGAACCAGCAACTATTCGAATGTAAGGTTCTATATATAAGTAATACATTTCGTTCTATCCTTTTGCCTTTTCAAATGCAAATCAATAATTCTTGTCTTCATATTCCAAATTTTCATACTCCGAATTTTTCCATATTCACATCGTTACATCATCAAAAATTATTTCCATCAACCTTTAACTGCAACAATCGCATTTAAATAATTGTTATTATTTTACTCACTGCATTAACAATAGCATACCTTTTCGCATCAAATTATTGCATAAATTAGGTGATATTCATATTTTATTTTCTATAAATCTAATTCTATTCTATGAACTTCGTATTCAACTGAATAACTCAAATTAAATAAACTCACTCTAGTCTTTCGTTACAAATAATCTCTCAAACCTACTAATTTTGCATATTACAATAAAAAGGAACAAAATCTGTCTAAATTCATAATGAACAAAAATAATAAATCTACATCATCTTTACTAAACCATACTCGGAAAATCTCATACGAGTTGCAAAGACCTTTAAAACGTGCAAATTCACTAAAGTACAGAATTATTACCCCCACTCATATGAAGATTCCATCTTCATCTCCTTCTCCAATTACTTCATCTACAGAATCTGCAAAACCTGAACCTAAAACTCATTATGTTAAAAAAATGATTAGACGAAGAATCTCTTCATTTCGGAGTAAATCCTCAACATCACCAGATGATTTCGCTACTATTGTTTACGCTGATCCTCCAAAGAGTCCTAATATCAGTGAATGTGACTCCGAATCTGATTCAGATGTTTCATGCTTCTCATCAAATTCGATTTTACCAGATTCTAGAAATACGTCATATAATTCGACAACTACTGATTCATCTCCGATTTCATTAAGAACTCTCAAATATCAACCTTTTTTACCTGCTGATCTTGCTACTCCCTTATTTCCAATCCCGAAAAAGAAGAAGGTCTTAACTTCACAAATATTTCAAATCCCAGAAATATTAGAAATTATTTTACATCATGTTGCAGTTCAGCAAGAAATCCCAACAGAACCTATAATGACTCGCCGTGCTCCCCTTTCTCGTAATCATTCCATTTTAATGCATGGTGAAAAAGGTGTGGAAATTTGGGAACAGCAATTACAACAACAGAGAATGGAGGAAACAACTAAGTTAAAAGGTGACTTCACATTGCAAAAAAAGCGTTCAAATTTACACAACTGTTTGCTGGTCAATAAGTTATGGTATTATTCAACGCAGCAAATTCTTCATGAAAATATTTATTTCAAGGATAACTCACAATTACAAAACTTCTCTCAATCAAAACCTACAACACATAACATTCAGCCTTATTCCTTGATTTTACATAAGACAAAATCAACACAAGCTTTAGTTGATGTTTGCTTCGAAAACATTCTTGGAACAAGGCTTTCATGGATAGAATTTTACATCACTCCTAACATTTTACCACCGATGCATCTTATAACTAATAAACTTCAGAAATTAGTAATCCCAGGTTGTCGTGTTTTAACAGATGATTTTTTAATTGAAATATCACGTCGTGCTCGTAATTTAAAACATTTAGACATTCGTGCTTGTGATCAAATAACTGATGCTTCCATTTATCAAGTTGCCAAAAATTGTCCTTATTTGCAACTGTTCAACTGTGGTCGTCATAAAAGAGGTGATTTGATTAGTGATGTCTCAATTGGAAATTTGATTCAATCTTGTCAAGATTTGAAAACTGTTGGTCTAGCAGGTTGTGGTATATCTGATTGGTCGATTTGGGAACTTGCATTAAATTGTGAATCACTTCAAAGACTTAGTGTGAATAATTGTTGGAAATTAACAGATGTTGGATTATGTAGAGCTATGCGTGCAGGTTTTTTCGAAAATCTTACTGTTTTGGAAATACGTAATTTGAAATTAAATCAAATAGGTGATTTGGTATTATGGAAAAATAAGAAGAAATTAGATGGTAAAATTGTACTCATTGAAGCTTGTGAACGTATAGATACACTCATGGATCGTTGGGTACAATAATTGAATGTTCTTGTAGTTAATTATGTACAATACATATCATTTAATTCATATACCTATTACCGAATATTTTCAAATCATGCTTCACAATAGGCTCTATAAAGAGTAAAATCGTCAGAAACAGAGTTGAGAGTAGTTTCGGTGTTTGGTGCAATATAATATACTGCACCTGCAAATGCATCAAGTGTTTCTTCACCATCAGAAATAGAGCCTTTACCCTTAGTAACAATAGCAATGGAAGGGCCATCAATGCCCTTCATTAATGCCTTACCATTAGACTCACTAAATTCAACCTGCAAAACAGAAAATTCATCAATAGGTGGATCATAAAGTGAAAATTTGGCATTACCTGTACCTCTTGGAAATGGTGCTGGTGGTTGTTTCTGTTCCTCTACATTATTGGTTGAATATGTCAAATAGTTTACAAGTGTCTTGACATCTTTGAATTTAGGAGTAAAACCAGCACGAATAACATTATCTGATGCAGCCATACATTCCATTATATCACCAGAAATGTAAGCATGTGGTTCACATGCTTGTAAAAACATTGCTTCACCAGTTGATAATATACAGTGGTTGAGCATTAAACAGCCACAAAAGAGGCCAATGTCATTTGGAAATTGATCATTAAGTTTTTGAATGAGCGGTGGTAAACGTTTGTCACTAAAAAGTTGAGGTTCTTGAATTGATCTTTCAACTAACAATTGAGAATATTTTTCAATATCTTCATCGGACGAGTTCATTACTTCAGCAAACAATAATTTCAAGGACTCTTTTGATGGAGAATTTATAAATGATTGTGCAATCTTGGTACCAACCAATTCTCTAAACTCTGGTATTTGCTCTAAATGATCTTTTATGACAAGTAAGGGCTTAAATCCACAAAAAGCTTCAAATGGTGTTATAGCTATAGCCATCTCTGGTTTATGATTATCATCTGGATAGTTAGTTGGATCAGCTGCACGTAGTTTCTTCGCCAATTCCTTATCTGGATGTGCTTGAATAGACAAAACTTTTTCGATAGATAAAACTTTGAAAAGGAACGGTAATTCGTTAGTCAAGTGGAATTTTTCAGCAACTTTAGTGCCAAGAAATTTTGCTGGATCAGATGATATCAAATCAGCAAGTTTTTCACCGCTGTTAGCAATAATTGTAGGAACTTTTGGATGCGTACCCATCCACAACTCTGCATATGGTTTGGATTCATCAATTGACACTGTTGGATCATTCGCATGTGCAAACTGTGCCACAGTAGAGGATGAACCAAGTTTACCCCATGCATAGTTCTGTGGACCTCCAATAACTCTTAATAAAGTTTGTGAAGGCATTCTGTTTGATTTAGTTCTTTGGTACAAAAAGAGAAGGTCAAAAAAGGCTCAAGCTATTATTAGACAGAACAAACCTCCAAGCAATAAACAACATGCAATATATCTGTCGCGACTTTAATTTAAGCTAGTACTGAGACAGTCCGGCCCGGTGCGTTTTCCAATTTATCTTGTTTATTTTTCCGGATCTTCCATTGAAAAGTTTTTCCGAAACGAAGTACTGACGTCAGTTTATCCTAAATTTAAATTTTACAGTTTATACAATTGATGGATATGAGCACAGTTATCCTTACTGGACGTCTGCTAACCTGTTGAGATTGCTGTTAAGAGATAACACCCGTCGAGAAAGTGATCCTGATAGAGGGAAAGAGGATAACGTGGTAAGATGGGGAGATGTCTCTTGCGAGGTATTGTTATGTGTAGGTCTCCGCAGGATTGGTGAAGATGCTCGCGTCACTGGTAAGCTATACGAGTTCGATGACTCTTGGTATATTGGTGTAGGTTCTCCGATTTGATCTAGATCATCATCATAAACTTTACGATAATCAGGGGTACTTTGATTTCGTAGAGGAAGAGACGATATTTTGGATCCAGATTTGGGCCTCGAATTAGGCAAATCTGCAAGCTGTGAAATGTTGGTTGTCGAACCTAGAGGTGTGGATATAGGTGTTGTTATAGGACTGTAAAGTATGTCATTGCGAGATTGGATATAAGAAGGAGGAGTAATAGGATTTGGAACGTTCAAAGGCGTATCATCATCTGGTGGAAGGAGAAAGAGTTCTGGTACTAAATTTGTTTCTGGAATATAGCCATCATTTCGTTGAAGTTGTTCTGGGCTTATATAAAAGAGAAGAGGTATTTTGGTTTTAATTTGAGAGACGTGACCATCAGGATTGATCAAATCTATTATAAGTATAAGTCTGTATGTTACTGACATTTGCTTTGCTGCCATACTTTGCACAAACTGTCCTAGTGGTATTCTTGCCTTCAAATTCCAGGAATCATTTGGTAGCTGTTGTTTTGGTAATGCCGGTAGTGATGTAACATAGACCAACTTTTCAGATTTGAAAGTATTTTCATCAAAGGAATTTGATCTATTGGTGTGAATTTTTATAAATCTGTAAACTTCTGCTTTTATCTTCCCCAATAAAAGTCTTTTAACTAACGGAATAAAAATAAGTGAGATGTTCATAGTTGACGGAATTGACGGAAGCTGATTGTTAACAGAAATCTTATATTGAACCTTACCAGGCCAAGTATTTTCACTTACATAGATTGATGGATTTGTTGGAGGCAATGTTTTACAAACCTTCAACGGTTTGCTGGCATTAATATTACCAACATTATTAATAGTTTCAATCGACGCAGTAAATAAATACTTGATTGAGGAATGGGAAGTAGAAATTGTATCAGGAATATTGTCAGGAAAGAGAAACGTAAAAGGAAGAGCGTAGTTTCCTGGTGGTAATTGATAGACACTATTGGGTTTATTAGGAAATGGTGTCGTTCCTATAGGTATATTATCATAGTCAAAAAATTCAGTTGGTAAAAGGTTGAAAAGTTGAGAACTTGTATCCGTGAAATGTCCAAGACTTCCATTTTTGTTCACAAGAAGATTAGGCCATGAAACGGTGATCACTTCTTCATCATTATTGAAAGGTGCAGTTCCAACAGTTTTCCCATCTTTTGTTTGAAATGACTCGATAAAATGAACCTGATGAATCCCTTTGAGAGATAGTTTCACCTTTGTCAGTGACTGTACGGTTGTAAGTGCGAATACAACATGACCAGAGAGATGTAAATCAGTGAGAGTATTTTTGTACACTGAATGGACCCTGATCGAAATCATCGTATATGGGATAAGCACCTTATGTGTGTAATCAAGAATCAGATCAGTACATCATTTGAAGCAGATCTCAGGCTGGTCAGAAGTGCGATAATAAATTTGGTCCGAACTAGTGCGATCTTGTTCAGCAGTCCTTAATAAACCCAAATTGGGTTATATCGGAATCATGAAAGATATTCAGAGCATATTATATAGGTTCAAACTTGGAACAAGCACAAGAACTGATTGTGAAAAATGCCGTCTTATCAATATTATGCAATTTATAGGGGTATAGAATATTTTATAAATAGTAGTCTAATGTAGTTTAAGAACAGGGGGTGTAGATTTCGGAAGTGCAAAGCAAAGACGTCTAAACATTTAAAAGCACTATCTGCGTCTTGCACCAGCACAGATGACACAACCTGCTGCAGCAACAGCAAGCCATGTGAATATTTCACTCCCACACTTGGCAAATACTGCACCCCATACGGCACCGCCAATTGCTGGGGCTGCTAAGAAAAGGCCCCAAGCAGATCCAAGAAGGTCAACACCCCAGGTATGAGCTACTAAGGCGGGATATGCTGTAAATACAGAACCATAAGAGATTCCAACAAGACATACGGCCATTATTCCTGCTGGGTGAATTGAAAATCCTGCAGCTGAACCAAGAGCAGCCAAAATTACCAAAAATAAAGAAGATATCGTGGTAAGTCCATCTATACCACCCAAAACATCACCAATTACACCAACACATAACCTTCCAAGAGTGCTGCTAATTGCAAATACACTAACTGCTTCTGCTGGATCAGTAGTAATAGTAGCAAGATTTGCAGCATAAACTTCTAGCGGTCCTGCTAAAAGGAAAAGTGATAGAAAAAGAAGGTGAGCACTAGGGTCTGTCAAAAAGCTCCTAAATCTGGTATGAGTGTCCCAATTTGTTCTGTCTTCGGTTAAGGTTTCCTCGATTGCATTATAGGATGGATTTGTTGGGTCTAACAATAGAGTTTGTTCTTGTTGTTTGAAAACTATCTCCTTTTCAATAGTAACAACCATACTACTAATCCAATTGATCAGTGTAACAACCGTATAAACTATAGCAAGTGCAATAAATACAGATTCAGTGGGACAAGTTTTCTCTGAATATGCCAGTATCAGACCTGAAAGTCCGTAGAATGTAACTGGTAGTGAAATACCTAGTCCTTTACTATTTGGGAATATTTTGGCACATGTAAGTAAACTGCAAAAATATGCACTAGAAGTACCAGTTCCAATTATGAAAAATGCAAAAGCCATGTAATAAAAGTGATAATTATTCATATATGTCATGTAAGCTAAAATGTATCCCGGTGTAAGTATACCACCAACCAAGGCCAGCACGACTGGTCCATGTACATCACTAAAGTAACCAAGTATAGGTAAAGTTCCATAAAGACCTATAAGCATGGAAGCAGATATTATATTATTCTGCATTGTTGTGTAACCTAAAACGGTAGTAAAACCTGATGTGTACAAGGAAAATGTAGCTACACTGGCATCAAACAAACATGTTAAAAGTGCCAAACAAAAGGATCCCAGTCTAATTTGTTGTGGTGTAAAATGATTTGACAAAAATCGTCTTGTGTGATATGTAAGTTTGTGTTCTGTCTTTGACAGCATTAATCTGGTGCAGTTGTATATGGGCTATATCTTATTACAAAAGAAGTCTGAGATCGTCAAAGTTGACTTGTACTTCGATTTTTTGAACAATTCGCAAAATTTGATTCACGGATTTTTAGTCATCGTCACTTTCTTTCTTCAAAAGAAAAGGGAGCAACCACCACTTGTGAGTACTTTTTTCCAAACAAAGAACGGGAGTTGGTGTCGTTGTTGTTGTTGTTGTTGTTGCTGTTGTTGATAGATTTTTCTTCTTGGTCCCATAACGTATTATTTGCAAATGGAGGGTTTCGTATTGCTGGAATTTCATCTCCTCTAACAACTTCTCTATCGGTAAAAGAAAGTGTATCACCAAGGTTAGTGCCTCCAAAGGTTAATAAATTTTCACGTTTAACTTTTAGTTTTCCACTTGCCGGAATCAAATCACCCGTAATGAGATCGTCAGGATTGGCCCATCCGAGGAGTAATGGTCTTCTGTTTTCCCCGAAACCCATAGTACCTGATGTACTCAAAGCATAGGCCAGGTCATGTCCACAAGCAACAACAAACTTTTCCAGATTTAAAGGAGATACCATCAGCTGTTGTAAGTAGTTCACAGGTAAATAAAGGGCGTACATGTTTGTTGTTTTCTGTGTTTTGCCTTTCTTATATTTCCAGATTGTTTCAGTTTGTGACGGCACTACAAGTTCGTCGTAAGGTAAGTCTACAAAACTACTATTCAGTGCTAGTAGTTCTATGATATCTTTACGAAGTGCTCTCTGAGATAGTAACAATCCAATAGTTTCTCCAGGAACATAATCATATGAATAACGTCCTGTATACCAACTAAACACATTTTCTTCTACCCCGTGCTGTTGTATCTTAAAGTTTACCTTTGCATCGCCATTTTTGTCACTACTAATGTTGCTACCATAGCTCTTGATACTCTTTACATGTTCTCGAAATAACTGTGCTGCCACAGGTTTTTTTTCGTTTGTGAGCACTGCAGTGACACTAGACGGAATCACAGCAGCCTTAGTAAGCCATAGATGGCCGCAAATACACGCTACAAGCAAAGACAGTTTCATTATCTACTCCAAGAAGAACCATCATGTATACCCACCTCTTCTTGCTGTTGTCCCTTCTTCTTTCTTTCCCTTGCAGATTTGTCGCGGAAAGGTCGATCGCCGTATAGACCTTACGTCTTTTTCATGGCCACAGTTCACTTGGCTCTGTTGGTCTTGTCTTTGCAAGACACGGTTCCTTTTAACATAGTAATCGTTCAAAGTATCAAGATGAATAGATTACAACGTGCATCCACAAGGTTGTTCTCGCAAGTCTCTATTCTTAGACAGAAAACTGTCCAGAATGCAACTTCATCAAGTGCACAAACGGAAAGCCCATCGTTTACCCATTTCGGTTACAAGACTGTTCCAGCAGATGAAAAGGAAAAGCTAGTGAAAGGAGTGTTTTCATCGGTCGCATCAAACTATGATGTGATGAATGATGTGATGTCAATGGGAATTCATAGACTATGGAAACAACATCTAATCTCGAAGCTTGATGCTGGTATGCGTCCAAATTCAAACGAGCCATTAGCTTTCCTTGATGTTGCTGGTGGTACTGGTGACATTGCATTCGGTTTACTAGATCATGCTAGGTTAACATATGGTGATAATCAATCAACTATGACAGTTGCAGATATTAATCCAGATATGCTAAGGGAAGGTGAGAAAAGATGTTTATCAACTCCTTATGCTCATTCACCAAGAATTAATTTTTTAGTTCAAAATGGTGAAACCATGGATGCTATACCTGATAACTCTAAAGATATCTATACTATTGCATTCGGTATAAGAAACTTTACAAATATTCAAGCAGGGTTGAACACTGCTTATCGTGTATTAAAACCAGGTGGAATTTTCGCTTGTCTTGAATTTTCACATGTCACCAATCCACAACTTGATTATCTTTATCAAGCTTATTCTTTTTCACTTCTTCCAATGATGGGTCAACTTATTGCTAATGATAGAGACTCCTATCAATACTTGGTCGAAAGTATTCAAAAGTTTCCAGATCAAGAAACATTCGCTAATATGGTCCGTAAAGCGGGCTTCTACGTCCCAGGTAAGGGTTATGAAAATCTCACATTTGGTGTTGCTGCAATTCACATTGGCGTTAAGTTATAGATAAACATATTTTTTCTCATATTCACTTGCATATATAAACCCCGTAACAATTGTCTTGTTAATAGATCGAGTTCCAAAGAATAATTTCCTCAGCAGCTGGCTAGTGCGAACTTTTGTTTGAAAAAAACTATAAAAGGAGGACCTTCCTCAATATTTCTGTCCTCTATGAATCAACAGGTTTGCTCCTTTCACTATCCTTATGCTAGGGCATTACGTGTATCAGTGAGGATTCGTCCGAGATCATGTTTTTGCTAGTTGAAAACTTCAACATGACTGCTCTATGGTCTTTGCTTGCATTGACTATGGGAATTTTTGGAACCATTCTTTAATATTATCAACTCGCTATGTCTTTGACAAGTGATTGATCAAATCTTACATTTGATAAATGTAATGTAATGTAGAAATCGTAAATTAAAATCCTTATCTGTAATGTATCTGATGAAGCTGAATTGGTAAATTAAAGATCTTTGGTTATAACGATAGTTATTTTTTCTTTTATTCTGTGTTAACAAATTTTACACCACCGTTTAACAGTCAATCTTTTACTGATTTCAAGACAGCAAACAATGTTCAAGAAATTCACTAAAGAAGACGTTCATACACGTACCAATCTCAAGTCTTCTGCCTGTAAGACTCTTAAGGCTAAACTTGTGACTCAATATCCTTTACTTGAGGAACATATCGATGAATTAATTCCAAAAAAGACGCCAGTCATACTACTAAAATGTGAAGACAAAATACAACTTTACGTTGTTGATAACCAAGTTTTATTTTACCAACAATTCGATGATCTGATTCCAGAGCTCAGAATTGTTCATAAATATCCTGAAGCCTTCCCTCGTGTGCAAGTTGACAGAGGTGCAATAAAATTTGTGCTGTCAGGTGCTAACATTATGTGCCCAGGTTTGACTAGTAAAGGTGCAAAATTACCTGATGAAGATTGGCCGGTTGATAAAATAGTTGTTGTTTATGCTGAAGGTAAAGAAAATGCTATGGCAGTTGGTAAATTATCAATGTCAATTAACGACATCAAAACAATCAACAAAGATACGGGTATTGAACTATATGAATACCTAGGCGATGGTTTATGGCATTTTAAAGATTAGTGTCAGCCACTGAAATTAATTTTATTAGTATCTATATATATATTATATAGTAGTCAAGCTTCAAAACATACTATGTTGTGATCCATTACCATGTCGAAACCCAAATGGAGATGTTTGCTTCGGTGAGGAAAATCGTGTACTGAAAGAACTTGGATTTTTAAAGGTGGCAAACTGAAAAGGTTGTTTCAATCCATCAATTTTAGGAGTATTAGGAGTTGATGCAAAATCGTCAATATCATCTGATGTAAGTTCATTCAAATTAGCTGTTGACCTTGTACGCAATGTATTACTCAACATATTTGTACTCTGCATCTGTGACAAGCTTCTACCTTCCTCTAAATCACACATCTCCATATTCATTTTTGTTTTACTGCTCCCGTAACTTCTGAATTTGTGAATCATCTTCTGTAAGCTTCCAAACCTCCTTAATAAAAAATAGTATGACAAACTTACCAGTAGAAGAATCATTGCTAATACCACTAATATATTAGGTGTAGAATTGTTTATATCATCATAATATTGAGGATCAATTGTATCCTCAAATTTGAAAACAGCTGAACCAGCAACAATTCCAACATCACCCGAACCCTCAATTTGAGAAGATGCGTATAGAACCATCTTACCCATACACCATGACAATTCATTACCCTCTATGGTATTCACACTCTTGAAAACCGGTTCGTCCTTAAGATCGGTTGGACCTTCGTCTACTCCCAAACGAGGAACACCGAAACCATCGTGTAAAACATTAACAATCCAACTAGCTTTAAAACATGAAGCCTCTAATAAGTCTAAAGTTAAATTTTCTCCATATTCTCCATTATTATACTTTTCCATTATTACATCCCAACTTGTTTTACAGAAATCACTGGTGGCTTTTTCAAAATCTTCATAGTTATACTCCCCTGTCAATTTGAACACATCGTGAGCTGTATACCAATACTCGCTAACACCGACAAATTTCTCCTTCGTGAAATCAATCTGAGGAGCATGTACACCGTTGAATAAACATGGCTCACTTTTACATGGTAAATGTTTGAGTAATAGAGGGTATATTGTTTTCAAGCAACCCTCGTACTCACCCGACCCTGTGACAGTATAAGTTTTACCATTGTGTAACACATCAGTCTTCATACCAATAGGGGAACAAGGATCCACCAAATCATCTTTACCATCACCATCTACATCATAATTCACTCCTGGTGGCAAAGCATTCACCAAAGCATCCAATTGCCTTTCTCGTGCCTGATTTGCGCCAAATCCTAACCAACTCGAGACAAAAACGTGATAATCCTTTGATATTCCATCATTACGACGAAGAGAAACAGTATACATATCTTCATCATGTTTTTCAATTTCACTAGAGGTGCTTGGAGTAAATGCCAACTGTGTTGACGCTCCTCCCATATCCATGAAGCCGTATGGAATTTTTTCATTATTAAGACGATTGGTAAGATAATTCAGAGCAATCCATCCATATATTCCTTCTGTGTCCCCATCAATAACCTCTATATGCTCCTCGCAAGGCTGTACAATGAAGTTGCTATGATGTTGTAATACTTGGCATGTCTCTTTCAAAACACGTTCTCTAGCTTTGTGAGGCAGTAGTCTCATTCCAGCAGTAGCCTGAACGTAAATTGGGGTAGATGAATGCAGATTTACCGGAATTATTTTAGCTGCATCATCTATAATACTTTCAAAATGATCATCCCATAAATTATAGGATCCGCTTTTTCGAAGCCCAAACGACGATAAACCGGGTTTGGTCTTTGTGTTGGAAATCTGTTGGATTTGTGGCAACCCTGATGGATCTAATGTTATGTCTGTTCGATACTCGTAAACTTGGGCCCTTGATCCAGATGAACCAGCATCTATTATTATGGCATATTT